>CAWUDS030001027.1:0-100899 GCA_963859935.3 Lathyrus sativus | reverse complement strand
TTTAAAAATAAATAGTAAAAAATGAACATAAGTTATCAGAAAGAGAAAAAAAACTTGATAAGATACAGTTGTTTTTTTCCCAATCGTGTTTTGTCTCTGTGTGTGCTCCCTTTGTTGTCTGACTCGTTTCAAATAGTGATCGTTCTCACTGGTCTCATCCGACATATCCAAGCCCAGAGAGTTCTGGTTCTCCAATGATCTCATTTTCTCCTCAATCAGTTTGAACCTTCGGTCAGCTTCAGTTGGCAAACCGCCATCCAGATCTTTCACAGAAAATATATCATCCTGATTATCCTCCCAATGAGGACCAGCAACTCCATGCACAGCGCACACACTGCCATTACCAGCAATATTATTGTTCTCACCAATAACTCCTTCGCCCGGAGGTACAACAACAATAGGAATACCTTGAGGAATAGACCCACCAACCGGAGGATGAACAACACCAGTCCCTCCGTGCAAAACACTGTCTTCATCAACCCGTGCTATCAACGGCTGGACGAGAGTTCTCAGTTGTTCCTGTCCACTGGCGATAGTCTGCATCAGTTCCATGAATTGGCCCATACGAGCCCTGACCTCTTGCAATTCTACCTGAACCTGATCCATCACCTTCTGCTGATTCCCTCGAGTAGAGTACCTGTGGAAGCTGAATTCCTCAATCCTGAACTGAAGAAAACCAAGCAGAGATAAGAACACAAGGCCACCAAGAACAACCTGCAATGCAAAATGCAAACATGTCTATGTATGCACAGGGAGATCTTCCCCCTTGATTCCGGTTTCAATAAACAAGAATAGCAGAGATGGATAAGAACACCACAATAAATCTTCTCATATATCAAGTAAAGCTGAGGCAATACAACCGAATGAGAAATATCCACATACAAAGAGGAATTGATCTCATCCAACATCTCTGGTGATGATAAAGATACAAAAGCAAATGAAACTACAAAAGATAAAACTCCTAGTAGCCATGATCTCTACGCCACTCCAGAGATTCCTCAAGCATCTCCTTTGTATCTGGATGGTCTGGCCGCTCCATCAACTCTCAGATGAGGACATCCCTCTTGCGTATCACATCTCAGAGATAATGACAATGATCCTCCCAAGCATCTTCACCGAAGGCGTCTTCAAGCCTGGGTTTCTTCACCTCTACACGGATCTTGAACTCTTCAAGCGCTGATAAAGTCTCTTGGCATTTCTGCTCGATCGCGCTCCTGCATATCGTTTCTAGCAACACCTCTCTCTCCTTAGCCTTGAATTGTGCCTTCAACTTATCAACCTGAACACGAAGCTGATCTTCTCTACTCTTGTTGGCAGTCACAGTGGCATTCCACTGCTCATTGAATTTGGATATCTTCAGATAGGCTCTATCTAAATCCTCCTTCTTACTTCTCAGAACATCACAAGTGTTCTTCAAATCAAGACCAACTTGCTTCCGTGCTTGTACCTGATCAGCAAGTTCTTCCTTCAACTTGGTCAACAGTTCCGCATTTGTCTTGGCCAAATACACAGCTTCACCCTTATCATGCTTTAGCTGTTTGATTTCCTGCTTCAACTCTTCATTCTTTTTGCGTATCTCTTCCTTCTCTGCCCAAATCTTGGTATATTTCGAGATATCAACAGTTGTAGGTGGCTCGATGACTATAGGATACATCGGTGCTTCAACAGGAAACAACAACAATACTTCTTCAAATCTCTTCTGAATCCAATCCGAATATGGATCATAGGCTCTACAATCTCCTTTGCCCAAAGAAAGCTTCCCCTTCTTGTGAATTTTACCCCAAGCGTCCACGAATCGGGCCGAGATACAAGGATCAGCTACACCTGTGAAGTACAGAGATTTATGCACTTCCTCTTCTTCCGGAGGTCCTTTCAAAGCATACCCGAATTGTCTCACAGCAAGAGAAGGATTATAGTTGATTCCGCCTTTCCTTCCTATCAAGGGCACATTAGGAAAGCTATCACAACTGAAGATAAGCTCACGACCCAACAAGTCTCAGTTGAACCAAACAATATTTTTCTCCGTTAAGCCCATAAGCCTCTTCGACCATTCAGATGAGTTTGCGGAAGTCACAAAAGCTCTTGAGTGAGGAAGGTGATCAACAAACCACTTATGCAACAACGGTGCGCAACAAGAAACCATCTTTCCTCTTCTTTTCTCGTTCTTGTAATGCACTGAATGATACAAGTCTCCTAGAAGAGTAGGTACGAGATTCTTGGAAGCGAAGACATGAAAAGCATCGAAATCCACAAATTCAGGTACATTGGGAAACAACACAATGCCATAGACACACAGAGCCAAGATAGCACTGAAAACCACCCAACAACCTTTATCAGCCTACTCTTGGGCTTTGTCGACCAGGAAGGGTAAAGTAAATCCGGAAACTCCGTTTCTACTGATAACATGATCTGCCAAGTCAGAGGCACTCAAATAAAGAGCGGCAGACAACTTCTCGAGATTAGGATCTTCTTCGCAGAAGAAGAAAGACACTTTGTTCAGAATCGGAACACCCAAAATGTAAGCAAATTCTTCCAATGTAGGAACCAACACATAGTCCGGAAAGGTGAAGCATCTCAGTGGAGGATCATAAAACCGCAACAGGGTATGAATAGCTCCATGCTCATAAGTTGTAAGCTTACGGACAAACTTCGCAATTCCACCATACTACTCTCTGAAAGCTGCAAGAACACCAGGATCGGCCAGGGAAATCAGACCAAATAAAGGTCCCAACTCAGGTGCTGGAAACTTGTACACAACAATCCTCATTCTGCTAACTTCCATCTCTGGAGAAGACCAGTACCAAAATCAAGGGATAGACGAGAACCTGTAACACACATAAACATGCAATGTTAAATGCAGAATGATTATGCAAATGCACACATGGGATCAAGGTATCCAATGCTCAAATGTGTTGCTGTACCGTTGACTGAATTCAACCAGAGCTCCGCTCTAACCAGAACACTGAGATAACACACTAGATAGAACACTCAGGGTCAAACTTCTGCACTGATGAGAAAACCAGGGTTGGTTGAACGCCAGGTTTCCTGCAAAAACCCATCCCTCTCACATGTGGGTTCTAGTCTTGAAAGGTACGGCATCCTATGCGGGTGGTCAGTGTCACAGACTTTTGAGAAACGATGATACGTTCACCGTTTCTGGTTTGGCATCATAGTCTAACGAAGCAGCCTCACTTAGCTGACTCCCCAAATGAACGGTCTCTAGAGTCGACAGTCTCTCTAAGTCAATATTCCCTCAACTGCACTAGATGCGCAGGATAGAATATTTCCAAAGAAAAACCTCGCCTGAATATGAATTTCACGTGAGCTATTGCGCAGCCAAACGCCATACAAGCTCCCGCTAATCTCCACTCTAATCCTATGTGTATACTCAAGCCCAGGTTCGGCTTATCTCTCAATGGAACTAGAGATCCCCAGCAGAGTCGCCAGCTGTCGCAACTGCGAAAAACACCCGGGAAAAACAGAAGAGTCGCCACCTTTCGTTATTTATCCCAAAGGGAGGGAAAGGAAACGATCGGAAAAACCTGACGAAAAGGGAAAAGACGAGGTCATCGCAACCAAGTCCTGGATTTAGAAGTCGGTTACGCAAGGGGAAGGTGTTAGCACCCCTCACGTCCGTCGTACTCGACGGGATCCACGCTTATTGTCTATCTAAGGGTATGTTCAAACTATCTATGCTAAAGGATTGCGGGACAAAAAGAATAGAAAAGAGACTCGACAGAGCATCGCCGCTCTGTGCCTACGTATTCCCTCGTGCAATGGGAAAGTCAGAGTCAATGTAGTTCGGCTAACTACGAGAGAAAGGGGGAAAGGTTGCTCTCTAAGACATCGCGTCTTGAGCCTACGCACTTTCATTCTGTATGAAAGATCAGAGCAAACGTAGTTCAGGCTAACACGACCACAGGTTGGTTCAAGTGTTTTAATCGAGTAGAGTTAAACATCCGTTCCAGCAGTTAGGGACTAGGTCTGTTTGCGGTAGAACCAAAGCTTAACAACACTTTTTTCTGAAAAATCTTCCGATTAATCCCGAAGGAAAAAGGTTTGAATTTTGTTTTGTATTTTTTAGTGAAGTGAATTAATTCGGTTTGTGATTCATGTTGCACTAAAGACTATGAAACGGAGGCGAATGCGTCGTATATCGCCCCCAAACGGGACGGATACTAAACGTTCTAGATAAGTGAGAGGAGACCCCTCACTCATCATTCCCCATGTAGCTTAAGGCTCGAAGCACGCAACGTTTATCGCCTTTATTAAATGAGTTAGCATGATTTTGAGATGAGAAGAGAGACGTGCGAAAGGTCTAAGGGAAACTCGTCCCTAACGTTGTCATGCAAAGTGATCCTAGAGTTTGGATGAAAAGGGGAAACATCTACCCTAATGTTAGCATACTTGGATTGAACACCTAATGTCTCTCCTACTCCCATCCTAAACGGAGGAACTAGGAATCCTATGGGGATCAAGGAAAGAAACCACAAGAAGAACAAAGAAAGAATCAATCACAAGTAGATAAATGCAAACATGAAAAATGCACATTTAGAATGGTGGGAGGGAGGAAAAGTGTGTGGGGCAGCAGCCACCACAAGCGCATCTCAACCTCAACAGCGATGCAAGAATGATGCAAACATATGGAGAAAACAAGAGACTGAAGCAAATGAACATGCAAACGAAAGCTCAATTCGAACCACATACACAAGTATGCAAACAATTGGAAAATGATCATACATGTCAACAACATCATGATTAATCAACCACAAACAATGACAATTATTCAAAACAATTCAATCCTAATGCATCACATTGATCTATGATGATTCGAATAGAACCGGTATATGAACATGCAAGCGAAACAGCAAATATGGCATTCTGGCACAATGTTAATCGGTTAACACATGCTGTTAATCGATTAACTTGTGTAAAACAAGTGAAAATCTGGAAATTCGTAGGTGTTAATCGGTTAACACCAGGCATTAACCGGTTAACACCCTGAAAACTTTGAAAAAATTTGAATATTTGAATTGGTTAACCTGTTAACCATATACGTTAACCGGTTAACACTATACCAGAAGCCAAAAACAGCAGCAGAAAATCACTTCCAGCACACAAACAACTTATTCAATATTCCAACAGATCAACTTATCAAATAAGCACGAATTTAACAACAGAAAACAAAGATCCAACAACATGGATACACAATTGCACATTCATATCACAAGTTGAACGGATCAAAATTAACAAAATTCAATTGAATATGAAGATTGGCATGATAAGCTCAAAAATTAAATCGGATCGAGAATTCCAACCTTCGAAGCGGAGATTTGCTTCGGTAAATGTTGATTAACTGAATTTGAGTAGATCAAATGCTAGAAATTCGAAAAACTTCAAGATCCACAATAATTGTTGTTGTATGAATGAAGATTCACCAAATTTGAGTCAAAAAACTTCAAATAATCACTTCTAAATCCAACTCCAGATTCAGATCCAAGCTTGCACGAGAATTGAAGATGAGAATTGATTAAATGATGATGGTAGATGGAGGTTTATGCTCAAGAATCTATTGATTCCATTGAAAAAGAGCTTTGAGTGAGTTTTGGAAATGGAGAATTTGAGAGAGAATTCTGATCAAATTCTGGAAATGGATGTGAGAAATGAAAATTGGATGGTTTGCTTTGGAGTAAAACACTTAAATATGGTCTAGGTATGGGATCCAAAGTAAGGATTGGAGTTTGGGTTGGAAATCAAGGTTTGGAATGTGGAATGGGATTTTGGAGGGAAATCTAAAATTTAAAGGTGTTCTAGATCCTTCTCACATGAAAATTTGAATTCCAAAGTGACCAAAATTGGACCCCAAGTGCAATTGGCTTGCAAAATCACGTACAAGGCAAATTCTGCTATGGTTAACTGGTTAACAATGTTAAAACATCAATTTTGGGTTGATTCTCCAATGGTTAATCGGTTAACCATATGTGTTAACCGATTAACATCTTCAAAAATTTGAATTTGGCGCCTTTTGGTGGGAAACCTGTCCATTTGTCCTGTTTCAACTGTCTGGAGCTCTGTTTAGCTGCTGAACCTCATTTTTGACCGTTGTCACTATGAAGATGCTTGTTATGAGCCTGAATGATGATCCTGATCTGAAATTAACCTGCAAAATAAAATCGGTCGCCTGACCACTGGGCAAAATAAATGCCCGAGCTCTGAGGCTCGTTGTTCGCTGTTCAGTCTTCTGCTCCGAGATGCAACTTGAGTCACAGGAACGCCTTGATCCCATGCCTCGAGGAAGAATGCTATGCGATGCAAAAATGCTAAATGCAAAGAAACTAACCCAAAAAATCCATCTTAACGTGGATAACACGAAAACCCCTTGGTTCAAACAAATCTCTGCTGTAAAGAATATCTGTAACGCCCATTTTAATTATCTAGTTTTTCTGTGTGATTTTGTTTGCGGTGCTTTTGTGGGAGTGTGTTCGAGTGCGGGGTGAGTAGCTCTTAAGTTGGAGTTTATTTAATAATTTGGACTTTGGTATTAGTAATAATATTTAGTCATAATAATTTAATTAATAATAGTATTGTTATTATTATTATTATTAATTATTATTATTATTAATATTATTATTATTAAGAAAATAAGAGGAATTTGGAATAAGGGGTATTTTTGGCAAGATTGGGAAGGAAAAAGAAAGAACACGTGAAGGAAGGTGACGAATTGGAAGAAGAAGAGCAGATCCAATTGGAAGGGAAATTGAAGGAGAAGAATCAAGGAGGAAGAAGAAGAGCTTAGGCTATTGATTCTTCGAAGAGTTTCATCATCTAATCGAGTTATCGAGGTAAGGGGGGGGGGGGGGGGAGAATCGGGTCGAAACTGGTATTTGCATGATTTCTAGGTAGAAGGGGATTTCCCTAACCCCATAGGTTCTGATGAACTGAATTGTTATGTTGTGATTCTGAGTTTGTTGATGATAAGATAAGTTTGTTGCATGTGATTGTTAGGGTGATTTGGGGCTTCCGGGTAGTTTATCATTTTAAGCCGGAAACGAGTTAATCGGTAGAGCTGAAGTTTTATTGAGGTGAATTTGGAATAGATTATGTAGCTAAGTCACATTAGTGCTGTGGTGTCGCACCTCGAAAATTCATTTCGAACATACGACCCTCGCGCGAAAGGCGCGGAAATGCGGTTCGACAGAGTCGCCACCGAACTTTATTTTTCCCGAATAAACGGGAGAGGAAAATATCAAGAAAACCTCTTAAAAACGAAAGGATAGGAACATGGTTGTCGCAACCATATTCCTGGGTTCGGGAGTCGGTTACGCGAGGGGAAGGTATTAGCACCCCTCACGTCCGTCGTACTCGACGGGAACCTCTTAATTCGAGTTAATGGATGTTAGCTAAACTTAATTCTTCTCTTCTCGCTACTAAATGCTAAAGGATGCTATAAAGGGATAAAGACGCTAGGGGAGAGGGGATGGATAAAGGATAGGGTGCTCGCCAAGGATTGAGGCCCTTGTGCCTACGTATGCTCATTCGGACGAGAATGAGAAATCAGAGCGTCGTAGTTCGACCACGGGTAAGGATGGGAGAAAAGGAAGATGGAGGGGATTGTGCTCGCCAAGATCATCGCAATCTTGTGCCTACGTATCTTATATTCAAGAACGAATAAAGAATCAGAGCAGTCGTAGTTCGTGGTAATGACCACGAAAGAAACAGGTTTGAATTGGATTGAAATGGGTACGGATGACGATTACTCGAAGCTTAAGAAAGACTTCTTGTACCCAAGTAATCGGGAGAGTGAACCAAAGACTTGGAACACTCTCTTTTTCATCTTGAAGAATAACGTTATGTTTGAATGATGTTTGAACTGATGACGATTACTTTAGCTTAAGAAAGATTTCTCGGACCAAAATAATCGGGAGGGCGAACCAAAGACTTGGAACACTCTCTTTTTCATTGTAAGAGAAGTTGTGTTTGAAAGGATGAGGTTGAAATGATGACGATTAATTGAAGCTTAAGAAAGACTTCTCAAACTCCAAATAGTCGGGAGAGCGGACCAAAGACTTGGAACACTCTCCTTTTTCATCGTGAAAGGGAAATTGTTTGAGTTGGAAATAGTTGAACGATGTCGAGTTGTTAATGTTATTTAGAGGCGTCAATTGTTCACACCCGAATAAGACAACTCACATGTAAACAACTGAAAGCAAGATCAAAGACTTGAACCTACTCTTTACACCTTGAAAAGAATTAAATAGTTGTTAATTGATTGATAGTTTGTTATGAAAATCCACTTGACGTTGGATCAAGGGTTTGACTTATTATCGCGTGCAAAGCGTGTAACGGACATGGTTTGAGAAATGGCTCGACTACAAGTCGAGAGTTTGAATTGAAAACGTGACCGACTTGACTTACGCATCAAGGGTCGAGTTGTAATAGGTTGATGGCGAATGCGTATGAGCACTCGACTTACGGGTTGTTTGAAAGTGGCTCGATGATGAATCGAGAATTAGTTTGAAAATAGTTTGATCCGCTCTAGTCCCTATGGGTGCTCCTAGGAGATAAACTAATAATCAAATAAATGCGAAACATACATCGGAATGGGGGAAGGGTACATGTAAGTTACACGGGATTGCACGAAATAAAGGGGTCTCATTGTCAGGTAGCCCAAGAGAAAGCTGTGTGTGTGCATTTGTGTCCTAAACTACGCCTTGAGCAAAGTCGGGCACGACTTAAAATTAAGATACCTGCAAATAACCAATGATACAACAGTCCACCAATTCGGCTTTTAGGAGTTTCGATAATTTATTAGGTATTTTCGAATACGGGTGAATAAATATGATAAATATGAGATATATGAATAATAACATGAAAAATATGAATAAATAATATGTTAAGATAAATGTAGCAATAATATGAATAATATGAATAATAATATAACAATATAATATCCATAATAATATTTGACGGAAATTTAAGTTAGTGGTTAATGAAATAAAATCGAAAGAAAAAAAAAGGGGGTCTCAGGTCCTTTGTTTCATGCCACTAATGTGACGGTTAAACGTCGAAAATCTTGTCATCGACCCAAAAGAGCAATAATATCAAACATTAAGATGAAATAAACTTCCAAAACTTTATAAAAAGAAAAAAAGTTGATAAGAACTTCTAAATGAAATATATATGTAAAAACTATAAAATATAAATAGAATTTATTTACAAAAAATATATAAAAGTATTTACATAATATAAAAATAATACCACATCAAAACAGAAATATAAAATAATAATAACATTTACATAAACAAGTTTAAGAAAATAAAGAAAAAAGAGAAAACAGACCGGGGGGTGCGCTAACAAAAAAGGGATATGTGGTGGAGACATAAAATATCATCAGGATACTACAATCATGTAGTATATAGATACTTTCCTCAGAAAACAATGATGGGCCTCAAATAAAATTTCATTGACCCATCAACATTCTTTATCAGCACAAAGTAAAGAACAACATATTTTTTTAAAAAAAGGAAATAACTGAAAATGGTTCATTTTTTTTACTAACATTTGTCAAGAAAATCCAAACAAGTAAATCAGGGCAAGCTACCCTATGAGACGATCAACAAAACTTTAGAACAGAAAAAAACGCAAAAGATGACCATGGAAAAACACCAGAGCAACCTTATCCTTCAAATCGACACCAACGTGAACCTCAGTTCCTTTGATTCGATCGCTCACGGTTTGTTCATCCAACTCACTACAAGTTCGATTCTCATCTTTAATCTTACTTCATCTCAACTTGATTTCCTTCTTCTCCATTTGGGTTGGGAAAAGGAACTTTAGAGGTTTTTATGGTTGAGTGTCGTGGTTGGGGATGAAGCTCGGTTTGTGCGTTTTGAAGATTGAAGATTTATTGAGAAGTTTTGTTTGGGGATTTGAAGAGGAATGAAGAGGGGATTAGGGTTCTGAAAGGATTTACGATTTTTGGTGAGTTTGAAGGTTTGAGGGGTTATTTGGAAGAGCTGTTGAGGATTGTTAAGGGTTGAAGGATATGGAGGAAAGGCTTGAGGTGAGAGACAGAAGGTATCGCGGTGGATTTCCTGAGGGAGAGGGAGGCGTTTCCATTTGGAGGTTAGAGGTTGAAGAAGGTAAATGTTGTGAAGGTTTTGGAATGATCTTCAGATGGGTGTTGTTTTGAGGTTTGTTTTTTTTGAGGTAAGCTCCGTAGAAGATGATGAACAAGGATGATGGTGAAGATGTTTGAGGATGGACTCTGGGTTTAGAGAAGTGAAGGAAACTGAATGGGGTTGAGAGTTTGTGTTGTCTGGAGGTGAGCGGCTAGGGTTTGGAGACTCTATCTCCGATCTTTTTTTCTTGACAATTTTTGCTTTCTCTTTATACCAGATGGAGAAGGGTAAAAGTGGAAGGATTGACGTGCTGTGTGGGATGAAAGGGTCCTCAGAAAAAGATCCCTACTCAATCTCTTATTTTGTCTGTAGTGAGGTAAATATTTTTAATTGACTTTCATTGCGGTAACTCCCCCTTTCTGCTTTTTACTGTGGTAATTAACGTTCAAGCTTTATTGTTACTCTGCCTGATGGCTAATTTGTGGAGCAGGCAAGGTGTGAGCAACATACTCGCAGCTATCATCGCATTTTACTTATCTCAGATGCTTGGAGCTTGGCATGATATAATGTTGTTCTTCGTTTTACCGTCGCGATTCAACAGTTGGAACAAACGTGACAGGTCGAAACGGCACTCATGCCATGGCTTAAATGCAAGTTGGGAGTAATTCACATGGTGAAATCTTGGCTTGCAATTGGAAAGGAAGAGTGATAACTATCAACAATTTTGTGCTGCCATTTTATTTGTCGTACAGGTTAGTTTTGCCTTTTGTGAAATTGTTTGAGGTCTGTTATCTGATACCAATACTCCTTGTTTCTGTGAGTTGCAGGTTTAATTTACATGTCAGGTTTTGTTTTGGTGGTGAGTGCAGAAATGACGAGTTTGCCGCGTGAAGTCCAACGCATGAAGCCTGCCATATGCCATGTATGTATTTGTCGTGATATCGATTCTGTCTTGGTTTGTTTTTGATAATGACTTTGGTGCAGCTGTGGTTCACATGGAATTCATCTTTCTACACTGATATAATGACTTTTGTGCAGGTGTAGGTGTAGCTGTGGCAAATCGAGTACAAGAAGCAAGTCGAATTTAAGAGTAAACATTTTGCAAACTTCTTGGTAGTTTCACTGGTATTCATCCCTTTCTTAATTGGTTTGCGAGTATGTGACCACTTCTCTTTCAAAATAGCAGCTAAACCGTCATCTCCTTGCTGTATACAGAGTAACAGTCCATTCCCTGAATCTCTTAGGAACGCCAGTCGGATGAGTGCAAAAGTCTGAATGCCCTCAGCACTATGCCTTTTGAGGTAAATCAGATATCAAACTTTGTTCTTGGAATTTTCACACTTCTTTCCTTAAAGTTCTCAAGTCCTTCTTCGTAATTGAATCCTATTGATCCATGTTCCCACAGGTTTTGCAGGGCTACTACTTCTTGGCTGTTGAGACCCACCAACTTCTAGTAAGCAGGGTTTCTCCTCCTAGAAACATTGTTCTGACTGGGCAACCAAACAGTACTATCCCGTCCCAAAGAGTAACTTTCATAGTCCCCATAAGCACTGCTTCCAGCAAGCTGTGAACCACCACAGCTTCCATAAGTGTCGCCAGCTCCTAAATCGCTTGATCCTCCATAGCCACTTGAATAAGAATGCCCGCGTCCATATCTTCTTCCATCCCTACTGTCATAGCCAAGACCATCAGAGGAGTCTGTTGGAGCAGGAATATATGGTAGAACTGGGAGGAATCCAGAGACAGCACCCTCTCTATCAAAAAGGTTTGCTCTCAATCGTGTAAGTACGTGAACAAGAGCATCTTTGGCAACATCAAGGTCTCCTGAAATCTGCACCATTTCATCGTCATCGGAAGCAATTCTAGGAAGATTTTCCTTTGACAGTATGCGAATGTTGGATTTTGTAAGCCTCCTCATCTCAGTTATAATAGATCCTCCTTTACCAATAAGGCAGCCAATTCTTGATGATGATACCAGCAGACGGGTAGTGAAAGAGATTATTCCAGAATCTCTTTCATTTTTTTCACTGCATCGAGGTTGCAAACGCACAGCTGCTTCTATTGTTGGAGAGAAATTTTCTTCAAAGAACTCTTTTGTTGCAATGGTTATTAAGCATTCATCTCCTTTGGCAGAACTATCAACTTTGATTGTTGCTCCAGATTCCTGCCTTATTTGATTTATTATGCCACCACCTTTCCCTATTACGCCACCAAGGTTTCCAGTTGGACAAACCAATCGAATTGAAAATTCCATGGGTGACATTTCATCCATAGGTGCCGAGTACATAGACCGTGGCCAGTCACCAGTGTCACCTTTATATCCCCCATAGGAACCAGCAAGAGGAGCGATCCCCACAATCGGAGGTCCTGCAGTTGGACCCAAGAATGAACCACCACTTTGATATGCGCTGGGAACAGAAGCAAGCAAATGCTGAGTTCGAGAAGGGTTTAGGTGAAGTCGATATGCAATTTGATGCAAAGCCTTTTTCACAACTGCGGCATCCCCAGAAATCTGCACAAGCTCATCAGAGCGCAAGGCACATAGAGGTATATGTTCATCTTTAAGTATACGAATCTGAGCCCCAGTTTCACTGTGTATGGTCTGAACAATCTGCCCACCCTTTCCAACAACACAGCCTATCTGATCGGCCGGCACTAACAGCCTAGCAGTAACTTGAGGACCGCCCTCTTCCTCCTGATCACTGTGTAAATCCTCAGCAACCACTCTATCATGATTCTTAAACAAAGCATCTTCAGCAGGCGATGCAAGAATCAGGCTTCAGGTAACGTTCTGTGCATTTCCTCCTCTTTTTCCTATGCTTCTTCTTTTCCTCTTTTTGCTGCTATGCTTCTGATGGTTGTCGTTGTTCTTGAATTTTTATGCTGTGAATTGCAGGCATAAAATTTTACACACAAAGGTCTTGTTGGGCTGCTGAGAAATGATATTGTTGTTGCGGAAAGGACGTTGTACACACTGTGCATTGTGGGAATTTGGAATTTCTCCGTGTGCCGCGACTTATCTCGTGTGAATACCTGATGTATGCGGCGAGTCACATGGTATGTACTCTTACTACCAATTCATTTGTCATGTTGCTGTATTCTCATCCGTTTGTGTTTTCGGTTCTTCTGCTCCATGTGCCCAAAATGGTATTAAGGGATTACTTTAGTGACAATTTTACTGGTTCCTGATTTCTGAAGTATGATAAGCATGGTTTTGTGAATCACTTTTCTTTTGCTCTCCTCTGTTGCCGCAGGATAAGTTGCAGGACAAGCTGTGCCGTTTGTTTCACGCAGGGGTGGATCGTACATGTTGTGGAAATGGCTCAAAGAAAACAAATATTGTATTCACTTGGCAAGGCATTCAAGCAGTGGTCAAGAGTGTCGCATGAAAAGTTCTGCGTAATGTGAATCAAGTTGAAATTGCAAATGTGGGGATTATGAATTGGCTGTCGTGCTGCTGCTCCATTCCGTATGATTTTTGGCGTATGAAAAAAACTATTTGTATTTTGTTTTCGTTCGTCATCTTGTGGGTAAAGGATGTAGGTCGTGGTTGTATTCCATTTGGATGCACATGAATTAGTGAGGTGTAATCCGTATGTACCAGATATGTCATACATTATTGTGCTATTGTCCTATTTTCAAGAGGCAAAAAAAATGAACTAAACAATTTGCAGCATGTGATGGCTTTCCTCATAATCTAATTTTCTCCCTTTAAAATAGAAGTTGGGCCACGTGGGCCACTTCAACTTGTAGTATATGACCTCTTAATGCGAATTCTTGCATGAACTGGTGATTTCTTAGTTCAGGATGAACCAAAATTGGTTTCTTTCGATTAATCACTTCTATTCTATAGAGGTTTGGTGACATTTGTTTAGGAATTTGCACTTTTGTCTCTTAAACTTAATTTATAGAACTTAAATTTCTATTAAAACCATCTTTCAAACATCCTTGAGTTTTTATTTTCTTTTTGAAAATAACACCATTCCAATTGAATCAATGATATACAAGAACAACCGAGTCTATCTTGAATCAAGACCTTGAATTGGTATGAGTCCACCATTGAGCAAACAACGAAGGCATGGAAATCCAAAGATAATGACTTATCATATGAATTTCCCAACATTGCATAAAATCTCATCCTAGACAAGCTTGGTCTGTGTGCCGACATTCTGAAACAACACAAAATCTTTGACCAAGCACTCCAACCATATTTCATATCTTATATCCACTGATTTTGATCACAGAACTAGACTCTTGCCTGACCAAAGAAAATAATTCCACAGTAGATGAATTCTAATCTTTACTGCCCATAAGCCTGGCTAGATACCTTTAAATAAAATTTTATCCTAGCTAGCACCAAATTTGAACGTCAAGCAGAAATAACACATTTTGAGTGGATGGATGAAAGTTATATACAGGGTAGGACAAATTTGGGGTATGACATGTGGGAACTGGTTTGAGTAAATCGGGTGATTTCGGAGAGTTTTACCGATTCTGAACAGTGGGGTTTTTGTGGAATCGCAGACATTCGCCAGCACTTTCGCTAGGCGAGCGAATAGCGAACATTCGCTGATGTTTCGCTTGGCGAACTGGGTAGCGAGTGCTTCCAGTAGGCACTGTCTGCCTTCACTAGGGAGTTCGCTGGGCGAGCGAATAGCGAGTCTTCGCTGATGCTTCGCTAGGCGAGTGAGCCAGCAAGCGTGACAATAGTTTGTGTTTTTGGTGCTGTTCTATTTTGTTCTCTGGTGTTATTGGACCCTTGTTGGTCATGATTGATTATGAGATTGATAGTGAACTGTAGAGAGTATATGTGTGGTGTGGAACATGATTTCCTTGATATTCATTTAATTAGAATAATCCAATGGGTGTATGTTAGTATACATGGATGTGATGATGTGTGGGATATGTGTGTGTGTGTGTATATATATATATATATATATATATATATATATATATATATATATATATATATATATATATATATATATATATATATATATATATATATATATATATATATATATATATATATATATATATATATATATATATATATATATATATATATATATATATATATATATATATATATATATATATATATATATATATATATATATATATATATATATATATATATATATATATATATATATATATATATATATATATATATATATATATATATATATATATATATATACATATATATATATATACATATATATATATATATATATACATATATATATATACATATATATATATATATATATATATATATATATACATATATATATATATATATATATATATATATATATATATATATATACATATATATATATACATATATATATATATATATATATATATATATATATATATATATATATATATATATATATATATATATATATATATATATATATATATATATATATATATATATATATATATATATATATATATATATATATATATATATATATATATATATATATATATATATATATATATATGATTGTGTGATGAAATGTGATCAGGAGGATCGTATGCACTGTGGGTGCTTATGTTGTTATGTGCATTGGTGTCGTGCATACGTGCATATCATGATTTCTTGGTGGGATGAATCATTGCTCAAGGTGGAGTGTATGCGATTCATCCGTTGCTCCCTTGTGGAGGGTTGATGGCCTGGTGTCCATCGTTGTGGTTGAGTCGGTACCGCATATCATGGTGTTGTGTTGCATATGTTTGCATTGTTATGTGTAATCCGGGTTGATGTATGTTGAATGATGTTTGTTTGTTTACTGCCTTTTATTCATGTAAATTATTACCGTTATATTTTGATCGTGATTTCTCACCCCTTTGGTTGTTGTTGTGGTCTGTGCTTCTTCGGAAGTACAGATAATCCAGGTGCGTAGCTAGCTTGGATAGCGGCGAGTCGAGTCGTAGGGATGCTCTGATACGTAACACGGGGCTTTTGGGAGTTATTTGTTTATCTGATGATTTTGTTTTGACTCCATGTCGTATCATGTTGTGATGAATCCTTTTGGTGGATATATTTTGTATATTTTGGGCGGATGGCCGATTATTGATGTATATGATGTTTATATGTATATATCTATATGATGATTTCCGCTGCTTATTGTTGAATTCGTATAAATGAAATGTTTTGTTGAGTTTCTGTTTTGTGACATCCCGTGTTGATGTGGCAACTCTGATATTTGTTTTGATTTAAATTGCATTTATTTTATTTTTGGGGAAACGGGGTGTTACAAGTTGGTATCAGAGCCTGGTTGGTCTGTCCGGCCAGTGTAGTAGTTGAGTCTGTCTGTAGGATAGAGTTTGTTTTTCAGTTAACCTGGCGTTGTTGTTGTTGAGCAGTATGGAGGGAAGGAATGATGCTGCGTTGGCTGCGGCGATGCAACCGATGGCGCAGGTGGTTGCTAATCAGAACCAAGCTGCAGGTGCGCAATTTAGGGATTTGGCGCAGTTTCAGAGTAACAAGCCGCCGACGTTTCAAGGTGGAATTTTGGATCCCGAAGGTTCTCAGAAGTGGCTGAAGGTGATTGAGAAGATCTTCAGGATAATGGGTTGCAGCGATGAGCAGAAAGTGAGGTTCGGTACCCACATTCTAGAAGGTGAAGCGGAAGTTTGGTGGGACAACAGTCGCCAAAGATTGGAGACTGCAGGAACCGCAATTACTTGGGATGTGGTTCGAACTGGCTTTTTGGAGAAGTATTTTCCGGAGGATATTCGAAGTGCTAAGGAGATAGAGTTTCTGGAGCTGAAGTAGGGCAATATGACGGTGGCTGAGTATGCTGCCAAGTTTGAAGAGTTGGTGCAGTATTGTCCTCATTACAATACTGACGAGGATATGACCTCCAAGTTTTTGAAGTTTGAGAATGGGCTACGTCCAGAAGTTAAGATGGGGATCGCTTGTCAGAAGATCAGGGATTATCCTGAGCTGATAAGTAGAAGCAGGATTTATGATAATGATAACCGAGCTAGGATTGCACATTACAAGGCTGCAAATGACCGTAAGGGTAAGCAGAGGTTTGGTGGTACTCCTTACTGGGTTCCTGCTGATAAGGGGAAGTTTAAGGCTGCTGCTGATAAGAAGCCCAGAGAAGGGAGAGCGTCTACTGGTGGAAAATGTTTTCGGTGCGGTGGCGCGGATCATCATGCCAATGATTGTCCTCATAAGGTGAAGAAGTGTTTCAAGTGTAGTAAGTCGGGCCATGTGGTAGCTAATTGTCGGGTCACTATACCTACCTGTTATCACTGTGGTGAGAAGGGTCACATCAGTATGCATTGCGAGAAGCTGAAGCCGTCTCAGGTGTCTCAGACCAGTGGTGAAGTGTCTGCAGTGGTGGGAACTCAAGCTGCCAGTGAGGAGCGTTCTATCCAAGGTACTTGTTTCATCAATAATGTTCCCTTGTCTGCTATTATTGATACGGGTGTTGTAACACCCCGCTCCCAAAAATAAAATAAGTGCAAATAAAAACAATCAAGATAGACAAACATCAGAGTTTCACATCACACACGGGATGTCACAAAAGAAAACCAATCGAAACATTTTTATTAAAGAATTTAACCACATATAAGCAGCGGCAAATCATCATATATATATATATATATATATATATATATATATATATATATATATATATATATATATATATATATATATATATATATATATATATATATATATATATATATATATATATATATATATATATATATATATATATATATATATATATATATATATATATATATATATATATATATATATATATATATATATATATATATATATATATATATATATATATATATATATATAAATCAACATCATATACAAGTCAGGTACATCAGCGTCGACTATCTGTCCAAAACATACATCATGTACAACCACACATCAAAAGATCCACCAAAACATATCATCAACAAGATATGCCACAGGGGCACCAGAAACATCATATAACAAAGAACTCCCAAAAAAGACCCGGTGTTACGTATCAGAGCATCCCTACGACTCGCCACAGAACAAACTAGCTATCACCTGAAATCTCTGTACTTCCGAAGAAGCACAGACTACAACAAAGGCAAAGGGGTAAGAAATTACGAACAAAACATAAAGGTAACGGTAAACATGAATATGAAGGCAGTAAACACCCAACATAATTCACACGCATCATCTCGGACCTACGGTCCTACATTATCACAACATACACACGACTATGCAATACATGCAACTCGACACATGAAATGCGGTACCAACTCACGGTTCATCATCAAACCCGGATAGATCACTCGAGCCACCCTAGGAAACGATCTATCCCAATGAGTATATCTCATATGCCCCACCGAGCAATATGAGCAACCCCTGCATCCACTCCTTTTCGGAGCCTGAGTTTATTTCATACGCTCCACTGAGCAGTATGATCAACCCCTTCACATTCCCTTACGGAATCCCAAGTCTATCTCATATGCCCCACCGAGCAATATGATCAACCCCTGCATCCACTCCTTTTCGGAGCCTGAGTTTATTTCATACGCCCCACCGAGTAGTATGATCAACCCCTTCACATACCATGCATAACACAATGCACCACAACAAAAAAATAGCACACACGCTGCACGTAATCCACAGATCACATCTATCACATATCTTAGGTATCACATGCCATATTTCAAGGATCTCACGCCATATCACCAGCATACATAATACCTATCATACACTCAATCAACTACACAAATACTACGAGGAATCACGTTCCTGTGTTCACACATACACACAACAGTGCCCTGTTAACTCTCAGAATCACCCACGACCAACAGAGGTCTAACGGTACAAGGACGGAACAGCACAGCACAAAAAAAATCACAAAATGTTGTCATGTTCGCTGCCATTCGCTTGGCGAAGCCCCGCAGCAAACACTCGCTGGGACTCGCCCCGCGAAACCCCTAGCGAAGCCAAACAAAAGCAAAAGGCAGCATTCGCTGCACAGTTCGCCTGGCGAATGCTCGCCCCCATTCGCCCAGCGAATGCACGCGAATTCTGCAGAAAACAACTCTCAGCTCAGAGTCGGCAACGCACTCCGAGCTCAGCCGATTCTATTCCCAAGCCAAACCCCATCATACCAGTAAATCGTTCCATCACCCGACTATAACATCTAACTCAGTTCTGCTTGGTAACGCTTACATCTACGCGATTACCAACTTCCGGTATAACTTCGAATTCACCCGGAAACCCCCGAATTCCCTCAATCAACACATGCAACGAAATCAAACACCATAAACGCAGCCATTGCAGAATCATAAACATAAAATCAACATCACATTAACATCAAACTATGGGGATTAGGGATTTTCCCCTTTTCTACCAATTTCATGCATAAACCAATTTGATCGATTAATCCCCCCCTTACCTCGAAATGCTGATTGATGATGATGAAGCTTCGAAAAATCTACACGATTGATAGCCTTGATGATCCTTTCCTTTGCTCAAGTTGCTCTCCTTCAACCGAGTTCTTCTCCCAAGCGTGTTCTATCGTGTTCTCCTCCTTTCTTTCTCCAATTCCCTTTTCACAAATTGCCAAACATGCCCTTAGTTCCAAATAATCCTTATTATTCCAATTTAATTAATATTCTCTTTTTCTTTTATTCCAAAATAATATTAATAATTTCATAATAATAATAATAATAATAATAATACTAATATCGACATTAATATTAATTATTAATTATTAATTATTATCATTATCGATTATCAAATATTAATATTATGCCTCTAATTCTTCTTCAATTCCCACACCAAACACGCTGACAAATAAAAATAACACCGGAACTAAAAATAATTAAAAGGGGCGTTACAACTCTCCCCCACTTTAAAAATTTTCGTCCTCGAAAATACCTGAGGGAAACAGCTCTGGATACACTTCCCGCATCCTGCTCTCCAATTCCCAGGTCACACTTCCTCATGCAACACCTCCCCAAGCCACTCTCACCAAAGGTATCTCTTTTCCTCTAAGTCGCTTCATCTTGCGATCCTTGATCTTTAACGGCAACGTCTCCACAGTTAGATTCTCTCTAACTTGGACTTCATCCCTCTGAATCACATGAGATGGATCAGGTACATACTTCCGAAGTTGCGACACATGGAACACGTCATGCAAGTTCGAAAGCTCCGGCGATAACGCCACCCTATAAGCCACGGTACCAATCCTCTGCAAAATCTGATACGGCCCGATAAACTTCGGATCCAACTTCTTGGACTTCAATGCACGTCCAACACCCGTCACTGGGTTAACCCTCAAAAATACATGGTCACCCTCACTGAATTCTAACTCTTTCCTGCGGTTATCATAATAACTCTTCTGCCGATCCGGAGATGCTTTCATCTTCTCATGGATCATCTGCACTGTCTCAGTAGTCTGCTGCACCAACTCTGGTCCCAACACCACATTCTGCCCTGACTCGTACCAACACAAAAGAGTCCTACACCTCCTGCCGTAAAGAGCTTCAAACGGTGCCATCCCTATACTGGAATGGTAACTATTGTTGTACGTGAACTCAACCAAAGGCAAATGAGTATCCCACGCTCTACCTTTTTCCAACACACACGCCCACAACAAATCCTCTAGAGTCTGAATAGTCCTCTCCGACTGTCCATCCGTCTGCAGGTGATAAGCTGAACTCAGTTTCAACTCAGTACCCAATGCCTCTTGCAAACTCTTCCAAAATACAGAGGTGAACCTCGGATCTCTCTCCGACACAATGCTCAACAGCACACCATGCAATTTTACAATCACTCGAACATAGATCTCTGCTAGCTTCTCCAACGGAAAGCTAATACTAATCGGCACAAAGTGTGCAGACTTCGTAAGCCGATCCACAATCACCCAAATGGCTTCAAAGCCTCTCGCCTTATTCGGCAAACCCGTGACAAAATCCATAGCGATACAATCCCACTTCCAAATCGGAATCTCTAACGGTTGCATCATCCCAGAAGGTCTCTGATGCTCCACCTTCGATTTCTGACATACCAAACAAGCATACACATAACGAGCAATGTCCTTTTTCATGCCCGACCACCAAAACAACTTTTTCAAATCCTGATACATCTTCGTAGCTCCTGGATGAACACTCAGGCTACTATGGTGTCCTTCGTCCAAAATTGACCTCCTCAACTCATCGTTATCCGGCACACAATTCTGCCCCGAAATCTCAGCACACCCGCGTCATCCAACTTGAAATCACTACCGGAGTCACTTCTGGCCTCGCGCATCAGATCTACAAGTTTCACATCTAACTTTTGATGTTCTCTTATCATATCCAAGAAATCATTGTGCACTTGCAACTTACCCAACATCACACAATCCGTTGAAATCTCGCAAACCATGCTCAAACTTCTGAACTGCTCAATAAGCTCCATCTCTTTTACCATCAAAGCTGACATATGAATTGCCTTCCTGCTCAGTGCATCTGCAACCACATTCGCTTTCCCTGAGTGATAACTCAAACTGAAATCATAATCCTTCAAGAATTCCAACCATCTTCTCTGCCTCATATTCAACTCTTTCTGATCAAACAGATACTTCAAACTCTTGTGGTCGCTGAACACCTCAAATCTTGAACCATACAAATAGTGTCTCCAAATTATCAACACAAAAACAACCGCAGCCAACTCAAGATCATGAGTAGGATAATTCCGCTCATGCACCCTCAATTGCCGTGACGCATAAGCTACCACTTTTCCCTTCTGCATAAGAACTCCGCCCAAGCCCAACTTGGACGCATCACAATACACCACAAAAGGTTCACACGAAATCGGTAACACCAACACCGGCGCTGAAGTCAATCTCTTTTTCAGCTCTTCAAAACTCTCTTCACAAGCAGCATCCCACACAAACACTTGATCTTTCCTCGTCAACTGAGTCAACGACAAAGCCAATCTGGAAAAGCCCTCAATAAATCTTCGGTAATAACCAGCTAAACCCAAGAAGCTTCTAACTTCAGTTACCGTCTTCAGTGGTTCCCATTGTAACACCGCACTAACTTTCGAAGGGTCTACTGAAACACCATCACCCAAAATAACATGCCCCAAGAAACTCACCGTCCTCAACCAAAACTCACACTTCGATAACTTAGCAAACAACTTGTTATCCTTCAACACTTGCAAAGCGATCCTCAAATGTTCCGCATGCTCTTCCTCAGACTTAGAATAAATCAGTATGTCATCAATAAACACGACAATAAACTGATCCAAATAAGAATGGAAGATACGGTTCATATATTCCATAAACACACCCGGCGCATTAGACACTTCGAAAGGCATTACCGCATACTCGTAGTGTCCATATCGAGTTCTAAACACCGTCTTCTGGATATCACCTTCCTTAACTCTTATCTGATGATAGCCCGACCTCAAGTCGATCTTACTGAATACACGAGCCCCCACCAATTGATCCATCAAATCATTGATCCTTGGAAGAGGATACTTGTTCTTGATGGTCACTTTGTTTAACTGACGGTAATCGATGCACAACCGCATTCTACCGTCCTTCTTCTTCACTAACAACACTGGAGCTCCCCACGGCGACACACTTGGTCTGATAAACTTCCTATCCAGTAACTCTCCAATCTGAGATTTCAACTTGGCCAATTCCACTGCCGACATCCTGTACGGCGCCATAGAAATAGGCCTCGTACCAAGAATGAGATCAATGCTAAACTCAACTTCTCTCTTCGGAGGTAATTCTGTAATATCATCCGGGAACACCTCCGGAAACTCATTCACCACAACTAACTCATCTAACACTTCCTTGTTGTCAACAGACAGTGATGCAAATAAAGCAAACACCCGAGCTTCATCTTCCAACAAAGTTCTCAGTTCCTTACCGGACAACGAATCTACCAACACTTCTTCCTCTAGAGTAAAAAACAATAACACTTTCTGGAAATAGTCGATGTAAAATCGGTTGAACTCCAACCAGTTCATACCCAGAATAACATCCAACTTACCAAGAGGCAAGCAAATCAGATCTACTCCAAAATCTCTATCAAAAATAGTCAGCGGACACTTCAAACAGACCAAAGAAGTAGTCACTGAACCAATCGAGGGAGTCTCAATAGTCATCTGCCGCTCAAGAGTAGTCGGCACCAAACCTAACCTCTTCACACAATCAACATAGATAAACGAGTGGGTCGCACCCGTATCAATCATAGCAGACAAGGGAACATTATTGATGAAACAAGTACCTCGTATAGAACGATCATCACCAGTAGCTTGAGTTCCTACTACTGCAAACACTTTACCGCTGGTCTGTGGCACCTGAGTCGACTTTGTCGGTACCGCGAAAATAAGGTGCCGGCAAAACAGAAGAGTCGCCACCTTTCGTTATTTATCCCTCAGAACGGGAAAAGAAACGATCGGAAAAACCTGATGAAAAGGTATAAGACAAGGTCATCGCAACCGTTGTCTGGGTTCGGGAGTCGGTTACGCAAGGGGAAGGTATTAGCACCCCTCACGTCCATCGTACTCGATGGGATCCACGCTTGCTGTGCTTATCTGACGGGTTGGTTTTATCTATCTACCTATCAAGGCTGGCTTAAAAAGAAAAGAAAATGACTCGGCAAAGCGTCGCACTTTATGCCTACGTATTCTCATTAGAGAATGAGAACTCAGAGTCAACGTAGTTCGGCTAACTACGGGTTACGGGGGAAGGTGGCTCGCCAATACTTCAGTATTGTGCCTACGTACTCTCAACAGGCTTGAGAGATCAGAGCTTACGTAGTTCGGGATAATACGGATTACGGCAATTCAGATTCTTCTGTTTTATCGAGTAGGGTTAACAAACAGTTCCAGCAGTTTGGTGTACGCAGCTCGACCCTTGGAGACTTAAGCGTTACCGTTTGCGGTAGAACTGGGAGTTAATGACACTCTTTTCTTCAGAAAAGCTTCCTTTGAATTATGGGCCCACGGGGCAAAAAGGTTTGAAGTTTGTTTTCTGTCTTTTACGGAAGAACTGTTTTTTATGGATGTTTGCAACCAATATTGCACTAGAGACTATGACCTGAGAGTGAATGCATCGCATGTCACCCAAAGGGTACCATACTAAACATCCAAGCTGTCGAAAAGAAACTCTCCGACAACCCTTTCTCAAATAGCTTAAGGCTCGTAACGTACGACATTAGTTAACCTTTATTACTGTATTTTAATTTGTTTTGAGATGAGAAGAGAGAACGAACAGGTTCAACTAAGGGGGGGGGGGCTATCAAGTCCTAATGTTGTCATGCCAAGGATTCATCCTATGGTTGAAGTTTGAAACAGGGAACTCCTAGAAGTTATCATGCATAGGTTTCAACCTAAAGTTCTAATCATCACTTCCTTATCAAAGGAAGTGAGATTCCTAGGGGATCATGTCAATGATATACAGAAACAGATAAAGCATCAGCTTAAACAGTAAACAGTAAATGACTGTAAAATGCATGCAATGCAAGTGAGGGAGGAAATGTGTGTGGGGCATCAGCCTCCACAAGCTCGTCTCGCCCTCAAGCCAGATATGAATAACTGCAATCATACAGAGGAAATAACATGCTATCAAGCAAAATCACAAACCACACAGGCAAGGGAGCTGGGCTCTACCGAATACCAGCAAGCAAAGCCATATAGTAAAAATACAAGCAGAGGGAGCAACTCAACCTCTAGTGCAATCATGCTCCTAGCTTAACACAATTTAAGTATGAACTTATTCTAATGCATCAAGCAAATCAAACAAGTCACATCAAATACAGTTGCACAGACATCAAACAGACAGGAAAGAAAGCAGATCAACAGCTTCCACAGCTTCACAGCAAAGCAATCTTCTGACAGCAGTTCAGTCCTCAGTCTGTAACTGCTCTTCAAGTCTTTCATCTTCAACAGCAAGTGTAAACTTGCTTCTTCAAGCTTTTAACACCTCACACACAAGTGTCAACTTGTTCTTCACCTTCTTCAAGCTTCAGCTCCAAAACAGACTCCACCTTCTGGCTTCAATCCCAATAGCAAGTGTCAACTTGTTCCTTCAGGCTCTCAATGCATCAAACACACAAGTATCAACTTGTTCTCCAACTTCAAGCTTCAGCTCTTCATTGGCAGTCTTCAAACACTGGGAAGTAGCAACTTCTAGCATCTTCAATCTTCTAGCAAGGCACTCCATCCTCTAGCAAGGGAGAAAGATTCATCTGACAAGAGCAAGGTTTGGATAATAGACAGCAGAGTGAAGACCAAAGGTCACCACTAAGCATTCCATCATCAAAGAAAGGAACCCTCAAAGGTTCTACCAACTTGTGAAGAGCCACACATCCTACCAAAGGAGGGATGAGGCTTTTACAAGGGGACCTTATATCATAGGGAGGAATGGAAGTGATCAATACCTTCCATGTTTATGAAAGAAGAGAATCTATCTAGAAGCTCTACCTACAAACCCTAATCTTAACATCTAAGCTACACTCAAACCAAAAGAAGGGAAATCTTCACATCCAAGCTTCTTTAAGCATTCCTCAGCAACCAAAGCTTGTCCTCAATATCAACCAAGAGCAAGCAAATCAAAACCCTAATCTAAGGGAACTAAAGAAATCAATCTAGTTGAATTAGCAAGTTAGGATCACCTAAAACCTAGTACTAGAGTTAGTCCTAACTAAGATACTAAAACCAATTGTAAAATCCTACAAAAATAACTATGAGAACCTAATTCAATCATGAATCTACCATACAAAATCCAGAGGTTGAATCATCCACCAAGTCCTAGAAATAAAACCTAAATCATAAGGTACTACGGCTAAACCCTAAAACTAGAGCACCTAAAGCTTCACCTTAAAACTACCACCTAATTTCATCACAAAAATGTGAGAAAATTACCAGGGGAACATGCATATCTATGCTACCTACACACAAAAAATCAAGTCAAGAATCATCACCAAATGCTCAAACAAAATTCAGCAAGACAAGGTATCAACCATGGCCATTTTAATATCAATTAATATTCAAAAAATGCAAATAAAATCACAAATGCATAAATTCTTAATATTTTTAATCAAAAAAATTCTAGATTCAATCATGAATCAGGGGAAAAAAGTTTGGAATTAATTGAGTTAATTTCCTATTTTTTATGAATTATTTTCTAAGTCATATGAAATGAATAAAAATAAAGAAAATTAAATGGAAATTGGTAAACATGCGTGGCAGATAGCAATCCAATGCAGTTCATTTCAAAGAATTGGGCCAAAAGGGGGTGTGGATAACAATCTGAGTCCTAAGCCCAAAACACCAATTAATGAAACAGTGCGTTTCATTTAGAAATCTCTCTTCAGAGTTGAAATGCAATCGTAGCCCTCCATTGCTCGCCTGAGTCCAAGGTCAAACCCTAATCCAACGCTTGCAGTGCATCGTCCCCATTTGAACTCAATTTGGGGGGAAAATACAGACGGTGGCCTGAAAACTGGCGCCACCGTCTTCTCCGGTTGGACAACCTCCACAGTTCATCAATACTTCCCCAGCCATACATCATTCTCTCCAGAATTCAATGCTGATCACAAATCCATCCTTAGAAACATCTAATTCCCTCTAGATTTTCAAACCCGATAGCATTTTCAGAACACACCTCAATCTTGAATCTTATCAAATCTTCAATTAAAGGTGTCAATCCAATCCTCATCTCATGGTGATCAATTTTCACCACCTAATCTTGATTACTAGTCCAAGAATCACTAGATTTCAGCCCTAACAGAAGTTGATCATCACCTTATTTTGTCTCTAATTCACCAATTTCTGATCCTAAATCCAACTATATCAATAGGGGAACCTAACCACATATGAATTTCTAAGCATCTCCATATAGCTTAAGCATAAATTCAAAGTATACCAACCTGGTTTCAGACGTGTAACAGAAGAGGTTCTTGATCACTTCAACCTCCAAAACAATGCAGACACACTCCAAATTCACTCCCAAAGCCTTTGCACACCTTGATTTAGCTTGATTCTCCCTTGAACTCAAAAACCGATTCTCACTTGCACCTCTGAAAATTCAATGGCTCTCTTTGCAACCAGCTTCAATTCCTTCCCAAAAAAATGAACTGCATTCACTCAGTGACTTATATAGAAGTGATTGGGACAGTCTAGAACTTTCTGGAATCATCCAAATGAGATTTTGGATTTTCAAAATCTCTTCAAAATCTCATCCATGGCAATTACTATTATGACTCCCCTTGGGCATGGCTATGCTTGTAATCAACTTCTCATGAGATATTGAATGAGTTTGATGTGTTATTTTCTTTGTTTGCAAGCCAAAGGTGTGAGTTGGATATGTTACTTCATCATGAAGAAATGAAATGGAATGGTATGCAAATGACCTCAAATCAAAATTCTAACATTTCCATTGTTTCTAAAATCATTTTTCCAATCAATTTGACCTATAATTTTGCTTCATTTGGTCACAAAATGAATTATTTGAATTTTTGGCCATTAAATCCTTTTAATTCTTTCTTTTCCAAAATTTCTTGAACCAAGTCTCTCCTGGAGCCATTTAAATGCCTCCTTGATGCATTGTCTAGGTTAAAATCCCATTTTGAGAAACTTTCTAGTTGAACAAAATTTCATTTGAGGCCTCTAAGTTGGTGAAAATGGCCTTTGATCACAAATGACCTATAATCACCAAATGTCCAAAATACCCTTGACTTGTCCAAGCCATAAGTTGAGTTCCACAAATCCTATCAAGGACTTCTAGTACTCTCTAGAAAGCTAAGAGGATAAGGAACAATATTCATGTTTACCAAAAGTTCATAGGAAGCATCCTTCTAGGGCAAAAGTGTCATGCAAGTTGGGTAACTTTCAAGCTCCCAATTCACATTCCTCAGATGACTTGTAACTTGTCAAAACCATAACTTGAGTTCTACAAATCCTATCAAGGACTTCTAGCACTCAAATTAAATCTAAGATCATGCTCTACAACAATCATGTTAGGGTAAAGATGAGATGAAGATCACATCAAGAGCTAAATTGCCTTGAAGACAGGGGTCAAACTAGGGGATTTTACACTGTCAAGTCTTAGAAACCCTAGCCTGAAACTTCTCAAACTCTTCAATCATGATGAGTTAACCTTGGAATCATCCTTATAACATCTCAATGTATCAATCCATGATCACATGGATCTTGGATTAGGTCTCAACCTCCTTCACATCATCAGTTGACTTAGGGTTGACCCAGTCAAACCCTAATTGCACCACTCATGGCTGAGGCTTCTCAATCTTGCACAATGACCTGTCTAGGCCTCAAAGTGATCTTCAACACTTCTCATGAGCTCTCTCAAGACCTCAAGTCTAAATTCATGGCTTTAGAATCATCTGATGGCTTCCCACAACTCTCAAGTTAGGATACCTACACACTTGGCTTCAACCACTCTCTGAGGATCTTTTAACTTCTCTTACAAGGATATCAACCCTTGAACACTTGAATAACCTGCTTAGCTAGCTTCAAAGTCTTGTGTAGCCCTTGATTGGTAATCATACCTCTTGATCTCCTGCACACATGTCAATGAAATGCAAATGATAATGCTAATGTGAATGAAATGAAACATAAGCTAGGTAAAGAAATGTTGGGCAAATTTTAGGGTGCAACAGCTGCCCCTATTCAAACGGCTTGGACCTGACTAGGTGAGAAGCGAATGAATCTCAAACAATCAAGGTGAAAGACGGTTGAATACCAACAAACCCGGAAATTTGCCAACTACACAAGTATACGGTACTCTGATGGGGACAAATCTTCGGAAACTGAAATAATAGCTGCACATCAACTAGCTGGAGAATACTAATCTGAACCTCCGTCAGGATGATTATCTGATTTATATGATATCATTGCGTCCTCAAATCATCGAGGGATCACTGGTTACACGGTAACGGGTGATTTGCGAAGCACGCACAGGTAAACGATACTCTGATTGTTAGGAACATCTTCAAAAACTAAGCATGACAGTTGCACGACAACTCTGCTGGGGAACTGGTCACACGGTAACCGGTGAAAGATCTAATCTCAAATCTCCGTCAGGATGATCATATGATTTCACCACAGCTTCTTCCTGAAGTCATCAAGGGATCACGGGTCATTCAGCAACCGACGATACATAGCTGATATTGCCATTAGGCATTCTACAACATGGCAGCAGAAGAATTCCACGGGACTCATCAGGTCATTAGGAACTTTTTAACAATCAAGTTAGTCATGCCGTCGGGCATTCAAGGGAATTTTTGGGCATCAACCGATCTTCATCAGTAAGTCGGGAATAGAATTCTTGGTCAATCATGAACCAAATAAGGATATACAATCTTTTGCCGTTAGGCACTCCGCATCAGCTGAGAGAACTGCTTCGTCAATACCGTTGGACTTCCTCAGTAAGTCTTCAGAGGAAACTTCGGTTTCTCTGCTCAACAACCTGCTGGGGATGACACATCTCCGCTGGGGATTTTGGAGAACTATCAGGTAAGTCTGTTTCGGGGATCCAGAAATAATTCTGGGTGAATCAACTATGCTAAGGACTACAAGAATCATCTTGGACAAATAACTCTGGCGGGGACTTCAAGAATCATCCTGAACCAATAACTCTGCTGGAGATTTCAGGAATCATCCTGAGCAAACACTTTGTCGGGGACTCAAGCATCAACTTGAGCGACAACTATGGCGACTTTACCGGGGATTTTAAGAATTATCTTAAGCAAACACCTTCGCTGGGGAATTCAAGAATCATCTTGAGCGAACCATTCTGCGGAGGAACACCTGCAAAACAAGAACGACAATGACCTAGCTCATATGCATATGCTTTGACAATGGCGTAATGCTCACACGGTGGAAATGCTACGCATTTTCAGGGTAAATGCTATGCAATCATGCAAAATGCTACAACCCCATCAGCAAAATAAATGCTGAAGGGAAAAGCCTCCTGTCAAGGAGAAAGAACACTCTGGTGGAGGAAGGGACTCATCCTGCCGAGGAGAAGAAGTCATGCCAATCTCAATTGGATTCCGCCTGGGGAAACGATCTTCAGTTGACTGCTGCAGGGGAATAAAGTTCTTCGAGAACCTGAACTTGCTCATCCGGGTATTCAAACCACAACTGCTGAGGAAAACGATGTCAATCGCAGAAATAAACTACAAGGCCTTCGCGGCAAACATCCCTGGAGATAATGATTCCGATGGGGAAATACAGCACCAGCTGATCAACATTCTACTGGGGAAAACCAATCATGGCCCGCACGACTTCCAAGACCTCGGCTCTCATGGGGAACTGTAAACTCGGCTGGGGAAGTAGGAATCATCCTACTTACAGGGAGACTACAATTCTGTGGGGAATTTCAATTCCGCTGAAGACTTCAGTCTGTACTATCGAGTGCTGCACACTTCAGTATATGACTCAGCTAGGGAGACGACGATCCTTTAGGATACATCTGATTGGAGAGAGAATCTTCTCTGCTTGGGGAAACATATGGCGTACTGCTGGAATATGCTATACCTGCAACAACACAAACAGACAGACAAGATACCCTTCTCAAAGGGACCCATCAAGGTGATCATCCTGCGACAAAGTTCAAGTAATTCATTGTTTCAAACAATTAGTGGCCTAGGCCATTAAGTTTATGTATGCGCATTTTATCAAAAACATTGGCGTTCTTTTTCGCAAACAAAGAAGATAAATGCTAAACAAGCAAACAAAATTGCTGAATAGTATACATTTTATTGATAACGAACCCCTGAATGGGTGAAAATGTTTTACAACGGATGCAAGCTCCTGGAATGAGGAAGCTGCGCAAATATAAAAACATAAATATACATCAGTATATACACAAATGTCAGCAATGAGGCGTAGACGAACACCATGAGTTGATCCCTCTATGATCCACTCGACTTTGATACTTCTCCGATGCTTCAGCTTCAGAAGAGATTGATTCAGATAAACGGCCCTCAGGTCTTCCAAACCACTAAACAACGAAAGTCATACGCGGAACGCAATCATTTGCTTTTTTTAATCCCTAACTTTTGCCTGAATCGCCCCTTCGGGTTTTCGATTCACCGGGATACCCTTTTTTGCCAAAGTCGCCTTTCCAGGTTTTCGACTTTGCGGGTGTACATTCTTTTCTTTTATATCCCTAATTTTTGCCCGAACCTTTTTCCCTTTTTTATGGTTCGCCAGGATGCCCCATTTTTGCCTGGATATTCATTTTCTTTCCAGCGGGTCGTTTTTTAAGCAAAGTATTTTTTAACTGCGTCCGCGTTCACCGGGGATGCAAAATCTTCGCCATCCATCGTGGATAACAACAAGGCTCCTCCCGAGAAGACCTTGCTGACGATGTACGGACCTTCGTAATTGGGAGTCCACTTGCCCGGTGATCGAGTGTGGAGGAAGAATCTCTTCAGGACGAGATCACCCGTCTGAAAGCTTCTAGGACGCACCTTCTTATCATAAGCTTTCTTCATTCGGCTTTGGTATACACGACCATATGCAATCGATGCTAATCTCTTCTCGTCCATCAGGCTGAGTTGGTTTAGTCGGTTCTTAATCCATTCTGCCTCATCGAGTTTCACGTCAACCAAAAATCGCAAAGAAGGAATCTCAACTTCCAACGGTAGGACAACTTCCATACCGTACACCAGTGAGAAAGGAGTTGCCCCAGTTGACGTACGTACCGTTGTACGATAACCGTGCAGTGCAAATGGCAACATCTTGTGCCAATCCTTATAGGTCACAACCATCTTCTGTACAATCTTCTTAATGTTTTTATTAGCCGCTTCAATGGCGCCATTCATCTTCGGCCGCTAAGGAGATGAGTTGTGGTGCTCAATCTTGAAACTCTGGCATAGCTCCTTTATCATCTTGTTATTCAGATTCGAACCATTATCGGTAATGATCCGCTCGGGAACTCCGTATCGACAGATGATGTCCCTCTTTATAAATCTAGCCACCACCTGCTTGGTCACATTAGCGTACGAGGCTGCCTCCACCCACTTGGTGAAGTAGTCGATAGCTACTAGAATGAAGCGATGACCGTTAGATGCAGTGGGCTCGATCTTGCCTATCATGTCGATGCCCCACATGGAGAACGACCATGGGGAGGACATGACATTTAACGGGCACGGTGGCACATGAATTTTATCAGCATAAATCTGGCATTTGTGACATCTCTTCGCGAATTTGAAGCAATCCGATTCCATCGTCAGCCAGTAATATCCTGCTCTCAGGATTTTTCTTGTCATAGCATGCCCGCCAGCGTGTGTACCAAATGTGCCTTCATGGACTTCTTCCATGAGCATACTCGCTTCTTTCTCATCTACACATCTGAGTAGTACGAGGTCGTGGTTTCTTTTATACAAAACTCCATCAGGATTGAGATAAAAAATTTCAGACAGCCTCCTCAGAGTCTTCTTATCCTGGGTTGACGCTCCCGCAGGATACTCCTTAGTCATAAGGAAGGTCTGGATATCATGGAACCATGGCTTGCCATCGGAGGCTTCCTCGATTGCAAAGACGAATGCAGGTCTATCAAGACTAGAAAGGACAATCCTTGGAGCTTCATTCCAAAAATTGACTTTATACATCGAAGCCAACGTGGCTAAGGCATCAACCATTTGATTCTCGGCCCTGGGCACATGATGGAGTTCCACTCGATCAAAGAACGGAAGCAGCCTTCTAGCATAATTCATGTACGACACCAAATTCGATTGGCGAGTCTCCCACTCCCCTTTAATCTGGTTAATCACAAGCGCCAAGTCACCATATACATCTAGGTTCTTGATTCTCAAATCAATTGCCTCTTCTAGACCCATGATGCATGCTTCGTACTCCGCTTCGTTATTGGTGACCGGAAACGTCAGTCTCGCAGTGAACGGGATGTGGGATCCATGGGGAGTCGTGATGATCACCCCAATGCCACTTCCATAAGAATTAACCGCCCCGTCAAATATCAATTTCCATTGGGATTTCCTGTCTGGACCCTCGTCGGGCAACGGTTCATCGCAATCTTTCACTTTGAGAAACATGATATCTTCATCAGGGAATTCAAATTTCATCGGCTGATAATCCTCGATCGGTTGTTCGGCAAGGTATTCAGACAATACGCTGCCCTTAATGGCCTTCTGGGAAACGTACTGAATGTCATATTCCGTCAACACCATTTGCCATCTGGCAATCCTGCCCGAAAGCGCTTGCTTCTCGAAGACGTACTTGATCGGATCCATCTTCGAAATTAGCATGGTTGTGTAATTGAGCATGTACTGTCGTAAACGTTTGGCAGCCCAGGCTAGTGCACAAAACATTTTCTCCAGCATCGAGTAACGAGATTCACAGTCTGTGAACTTTTTACTCAAATAGTAAATGGCATGCTCCTTTCTGCCCGTCTCGTTGCGCTGACCGAGAACACACCCCATACTATTCTCAAGAACTGTCAAGTACATGATTAAGGGTCTTCCGGCCACTGGGGGTATCAAGATTGGAGGTTCATGTAGATACTGTTTTATCTTATCAAATGCCTTCTGGAAATCCTCGTTCTAGATAATCGCCTGATCTTTCTTTAGTAGTTTGAACATCGGTTCACACGTGGTCGTGAGGTGAGAGATAAACCTTGCAATGTAGTTTATTTTGCCCAGGAAACCACGAACTTCTTTTTCGGTTCTTGGTGCTGGCATTTCTTGTATTGCTTTAATTTTCGCAGGATCAACCTCGATGCCTCTTTCGCTCACAATAAACCCCAGTAGTTTTCCAGACCATACTCCGAAAGTACACTTGTTAGGATTCAGCCTCAACCTGAATTTCCTAAGCCTCTCAAAAAGCTTCAGCAAATTGACCAGATGTCCCTCCTCCGTTTGGGACTTCGCAATCATGTCATCAACATATACTTCAATCTCATGATGAATCATATCATTAAACAAAGTAACCATTGCTCGTTGGTAAGTGGCCCCTGCGTTCTTCAGACCAAAAGGCATTACCTTGTAGCAAAATGTTCCCCAAGGAGTGATAAACGTAGTTTTCTCCATGTCTTCCGGCGCCATCTTGATCTGATTGTAGCCGGAGAAGCCATCCATGAACGAAAATACGGAGAACTGAGCTGTATTGTTGACCAACACATCAATGTGGGGGAGCGGGAAATCATCTTTAGGGCTCGCCCTATTCAAATCCCGATAATCGACGCACATTCGCACCTTACCGTCCTTCTTCGGTACAGGCACTATGTTGGCGACCCACGGAGGGTAAGTGGTGACTGCTAAGAAGCCATAATCAAGCTGTTTCTGCACTTCTTCTTTGATCTTGACGGCCATATCTGGTCGTGTCCTTCTAAGCTTCTGCTTAACGGGAGGACAATCTTCTCTCAGCGGCAAGTGATGGACCACGATGTCAGTATCAAGTCCGGGCATATCTTCGTATGACCAAGCAAAGATGTCAATGTACTCTCTCAACATCTTGACCAATCTCTGCTTGACATCACTCTGCAATGCAGCCCCTATCCTGACGTTCCTGACAAGTTCTTCAGAACCCAGATTCACAAACTCAATCTCTTCCTCGTGAGGCAGAATAACTTTCTCTTCTTGTTTCAGCAAGCGGGCTAACTCTTCTGGAAGGTCTTCGTCTTCATCAATCTCTTCCTCGGCTTGATAAATCGGGAAATCAAAATCGAAGTGAGTCGTAGAAGGTCCAAAGTCGATATCATCTGTTATGTGGATCCTGCAACAACAAGGGTTAAGCTTAAAACAAGGACATGCAGGTTAGCACAAACCCCATTGCCATTTTATTGTTTTTCAAAACAAATATAAAATAGGAATAACAGAGATCACAACATTTGAATACGAAAAAACGCCTTTTGATTTATTGGTAAAATGCATGTACATAACCAAACAAGGCCCTGACAATAAAACCACTATGCCCCGGGTAGGAGATAGGGTTGTACAATGATTGGAGAAAGTAAAGCATTACTCTTTGCCTGTCACTTGGATGGTATCCCTGATGGACCAGTTGTTGAGGCTCTCGCCTGGTTTGCTTGGCTGGATCCAAGAGTCTAGGTCGCAATCACTGTCCTCGCCGTCTTCAGACACTGCATTGACACTTTCAAATATCACCCCGCCACTGGTAAACTGGATCGGCCCTTTTCCTCGCGCCGAGCTGTGAGAAGAGGAGGCTTCAGCCGCAGGAGAGTATCCTAACCCAAACTTGTCCTGCTTGTTAGCTATTTCTAGAATTCGCCCCCACCCTGGGGTAGATCCGGCCTGAACAACGGCCCAGGCTTCCCTAAAGGAAGAGAGAGTCATCTCTGGTTTTTCAGTCATTACAGGAGCCACGTTCTTGACTTTAACAGCTTCGAACGCCTGACATAGGGTTTCGTGGATTTCCCCATCCATCTCAACATACTTGAAGGACGAAAAATGGCTCACCATTATGTCTTCCTCGCCACAAACAGTCACGATGTTGCCTCCGACCGCATACTTGAGTTTCTGGTGCAACGTGGAGGTCACGGCACCAGCAGTCCATGGCCGGCCTAGGAGACAGCTGTAGGATGGCATGATGTCCATAATGTAGAAGACTGCGTCGAAAGTTTCCGGCCCAACTTGGATCGGTAGCGTTACCTCTCCAAAGACATGACGCTTGGTTCCATCGAAAGCCTTCACAACCAGATCACTGGGCGTGCAAATCAATCCTCGAGTATCTAACTTCATCAATGCTTTCTTCGGAAGAACATTGAGCGACGACCCAGTGTCCACCAACACATGAGACATAATCGTCCCCCTACACTCTATCAAGATGTGCAGGGCGCTGTTGTGGTTTCTTCCCTTCGGCGTCAGCTCCAGGTCAGTGAACCCTAACCCGTTTCCAGCATTCACGTGGGCTACGACCCCTTCTAACTGATTGACCGATATTTCCTGCGGCACATACGTGGTATTCAAGACCTTTAACAGCGCGTTGCGATGTGACTCTGAACACAGCAACAAATTCAGGATGGAGATTTTCGAGGGTGTTTGATGGAGGTGATCCACGATCTTGTAGTCACTCTTCTTGATCAACCTCATGAACTCTTCAGCGTCCTTAACAAGTAAGTCCTTCTCTACCCCACAAGGGGTTTCCTCAACGACTTTACTCTTTCCCTTATCGGTTCCATCAGCTTTGCCCGCTTTGTCTGCCACAATCTCAGGTGGAGCAAATACTCTTCCGCTGCGCGTGATTCTGCCAATTCCCACTAGGTTATCCACAGACCGCCCAGATGGTTCCAATTCTAACTTTTGTCCGTTACAGTAGACGTATGCCCCATAATGCCATGGGACAACATTGGTGCTTTCAAAAGGTATCGGCCCAGCCTTGGTGATGGTAATTATGGGCGGTCTGGGTGCAGAAATGGTGATCGTCCGACGAGGGATGGTGATGGTGGCAACCTCATCATCTTGCTTCAGCATTACCTCTCCATATCCACATTCGGCCCTTCGGCTAAACTGTAAGATTCCTTTGGTCATCAGACTCTGAATCCCCTCTATCCACTGTTCACATCCATCAGGATGAGTCGCACAGCCCATACATAGTTCTCCACATCCCGGAAAGAAGCCTCTCTTCATCAGCTTGCCTTTAACGAAGCTAATCGGCGTCTTCAGATCCTTGACATCAGTCAACACATCCAAATTCTCGTCTTCAATAATGGCATTCACCCCACCTCCCCTATGATTCGGCATAGGGTTCTTCGTGACATTTGGCACATTATCTGAGAAATTGATGATCTTAGCATCCACCATATCCTGCACCTTGTGTTTGAAGGCTTTGCAATTTTCTATCGTGTGGCCTGGTGCCCCCGAGTGAAACTCACATGTTGCATTCGCATCATAACTTGGCGGAGGTGCCCCTGTCAAGGGAGCCAGGGTTCTCTTCTTGACTAACTGCAACTGAAGCAGAGTTTGTAATAGCTGAGCATAGGACATGGGCGGCGTCTCAAGGTGACGGCTTGATTGAGGTGCCCTGTTCTGATACTTTTTGTACCCTTACTGGTTCGGCTGCTGCTGTGGCTAGGGTTGTTGGACTGCATGGATGGTTATGCTAGCCACCTGTTGGCGAGGGCCTTTACCTTTCCTTCGAGCGTTGGACACGACGCTCGTCTCTCCTTCCCGCCTTTTGCCGCCATACGGTTTCTTTCCTCCTCCAGCTGAGGCTAGATCGACACCTTGAATTTTCCCCAGTTTGATCCCATTTTCAACGTGCTCGCCCGTGATGATGAGATCCGAGAAGCTTCCAGACATATCGCTGACCAATTTCTCGTAATAAACCCCTGGGAGGGTGGCTACAAACATTTCAACAAGCTCCCGTTCAACCATCGGTGGTTGAACTCTAGCTACCAATTCACGCCACCGCTGGGCGTATTCTTTGAACCCTTCGTTGTTCCTCTGTGACAAATTTTGCAGCTGGACTCGGTTCGGAGCCAAGTCACTGTTATACTGATAATGGTGCACGAATGCCTCAGTAAGTTCCTTCCACGTGCGCACACTAGTAGGTTCCAAACTCATGTACCATTCCAAGGATGGCCCGGACAAGCTATCCTGAAAGAAGTGCATCAGCAACTTCTCGTCTTCAGAGTGAGCGGACGTTTTCCGGTAGTATGTGTTGCACCCTAAAATTTGCTCAACCTTATTCCTTGGATTTATGTTTCATCATCATTAGCATTTGCATGTAGAGTTATGTACATAGACTAACCATCTGCATAGCATAAGCATAGCAAGTCATTCACCAGGGGACCAATCATTATTTTCATCTCTAGAGGCCTAGCAAGAGGTTATTATCCCAATTCAATCTCATTCAAGTCATCAGGAAAGAATTTGAAAGCAAAGAGTTCAGCAGGTCAAGCCTTGAGTCTATCTCCTAGCTGAGGGTATCTGAGGATCAACAAGAGGGTTATGAGCTGTGGATTGAAGGCATGGAGAGTATCTAGACATCTTGAGAGACTTATAAAGTCATTTGGAGAAGAAAACAAGTCATTGATGAAAGCACAAGAGCTATAGTTGAAGACAGTCAACTAGGGTTTCATCTGGGTCAACCCTAGGTCAACCCTAGGTCAATTGACTGACTTAAAAGGGCATTCAAGGTTATTGGAGAGATGTGGGGATCAATATTGAACATATGAAGAAGGATATGGAGATATGACAAGGAGAATTCAAGAGAAATCAAGGAGAAGAGGAGTTACTAAATTAGGGTTTCTCTGTAAAATCCCCTAGTTTAGGTCAAATTTCCAAGCAAGATAAGTCAAAATGCTAGCTTCAAATGGCTTCTTGGCCAACATGAAACTTGTAGAGGATCTCAAGACCTTTAATTTGAGTGGTGGAAGACCTCAAGGAGATTTATAGAACTCAAGTTATGGTCCTTACAAGTTACAGGTCATCTGGGGTGTCTGAACTTTTGTCTGTGAAAGTGACTTGACTTCCAAGCTAATTTTGCCCCTCAAGGAGATTTCAAATGAATTCTTGGTCAACATAAGAATTGTTCCTCATTGTCTTAGCTTTCTAGAATGGTATGGTATGCCTTCATATGATGTGGAAAACTCAACTTATGGTCTTGACAAGCAAAGGGTATTTTGGGCATTTGTGAATTACAGGTCATTTTAACCTATACCCAAAACTCATACAAGGAGGCCTCAAATGGAAAAACTTACAACATCAAACTTGCTCCAAATGGGATTTTAAGTCTAGAAAGAAGGTCACAAGTTATTGGAGAAGCTCATAGCATGGTGTTGCATAATTGGTCAAAATATGAACTAAAAAGGCTTATAAAGTGAATAATTTCAAAGTGAAAAATGGTTTGGGAGATTTACAAGTCCAAATGGAGACTTCCAATATATGATTTTGAATGGAAAAACAATTCTAAGAACAATGGTTCAAACACTTTTTTGAGTTTAGAAGGAAAAAATGGAGTTATCTTTGGTTACTTGTAATTAAAGAAACACTTCAAAAATGGATCAAAGTTTGAAAACAAGGGAATGTGCAAGATGGATCTAGAATGTACCATTGGGGTCTATATATTCATGAAAGATGAATTTGGCAAGGGTTGGCCTCATTTGCACCAAGAATTCCACAAATTTTTCTCATGCTTTCTCATTGAGTTTTCATTCCAATTCTCCAAAATCTTCATCAATCTTCCTCAAAATCAGTCCAATCATATTCAATGTTCATCATAGATCAGAATTGAAGCAAGGATCAAGGGTGAATCATCCATTTTCAAGCACTTTCTCCAAGAATCTCAAAACTACAAATTCAAGTGGACAGCATAATACAAGCAAGATCCATCAAAGTTCTTGCATACAGAAGTCTCATCCTTCATCAAAGATCAATATTGAAGATTAACAAGCCTTGGATTGAAGAAGAACCACCTCTGCCATCATCAATTTGCAGGTTTGCAAAATCATTCTAATCTCTCTATTTATTCAGCATTAGACTATGTGGTTAGGATATACATGATTAGTGACCAATAGGGATTGATCCTGGAAAGTTTGAATGGATTTCATGGAGTTTGATAATTTGGCATGAAACTTTGATCACCAAGAACTACTAGGGTTTTGAGTTATAATCTTAGTGACATAGATCAGAATGATCAGCACCAGGAGTAGATCATTTTAGTGCCAAGAAAATAGAGAAACAAGAAGGTCGAAAGTTGAGTATTCATGAAGGTTGGTACTATCGGGTTGCTTATTAGAGGCCATTTCAGTGTAAACCACGACCATAGTTGTGTTAAGCGTGAGATTTGGCGCGAGATTGGTCTTTACTTTTTTGCATTTCGTGGAGAGACGAGAGAGAACAGAGGGAGAGAAGTTCACGTGATAGCTTGCATATTCATGGTGGTATCGCAAACCCTAGAAGTCGTGAGGTAGGGGATGACAGGGCTGACGTTGGATTGGAAAGTCTTGTTGACTTGGATCACAATCGGACGGAGCACGTTTAATTCAGATTGAGAGGGAAAGCAGTACATGAGACGCTGCGTTTCATTAAATGCAGCCTCATGGGCTCTATGTTGGTTTCATTCCTGCACCCCCATTTTAAAGCCCGGTACGAAATGAACTGAATCCCAACGCTATTTGCACCGCGTATTTCCCTTTTTTCGTTTTGATTTACAATTTATTTCTGATTACACACTGGGCCTTATGCTAAGTACTACTTACACCCCCAGAGACTGGCCCACACTGAAATATGTTGATATTATTTGCTTTTCACACCGTTGTGTTTTTTAGGATTTAGTTTATTCAATTTCTGAAATGCAATTGGGCTTAATCCAGAATACTAGACGCACCTCCTCTTGCTGGGCCCAACGTGTATCACTTGTTTTTCTTACTTTTCACACCCCTTCCCATTTATTCCTTTATATTTCTATTTTAATTTCTTTTCATTTTCTCATGCATTTTATAAAAATCATAATAAATTGAAAAATCACTATTTTGTGATCATTCTTTTTGCATCATTTTCTTTAAAGAGTCAAGAAAATTATAAAAAATAAAAATTGCATTTTATTTTTTATTTGATATTTTTCCCATATTTTCCAAATAAATAGCATTTTAAATAGTTTCATTTCATATGTGATTTTGTTAATTTTTGTTCTATTAGAGGCTTTAATATTTTTTGCCCATTCTTTTTAGGTTGTTTAGTTTAGACATTAAGCTTGTAGAAATATTTTAGTTCCCATTTTTAAGAGTTAATTTTAGGTGATTAATAAATGCTTGAATATCATGAACAAAACTAGGGTTTTAGGTGACAACTTAGGAAGTTCAATTTTCTCCCTTAGGACTTAGGGTTTGAATAGATTAGTTATGGGACTATAGGGGGCTATGGGTAGTTATTAGATCCCTTAGAGAACAATTAGGATTCCCCTACTGCTATTATTACTGTTTGTATATCTGCTGTCTGGTGTGGTGTGCCCTCTGGGGTTTATTGATTGTTTGTTTGGGTATTGGGTTTGTCTGGGGCCCTGGGGAAGCTGAAGAATTGTGGAGATGAAGCCATTGGAGATTCAAAGATTGAGGATCAACTGTCAGAGTTGAGGAGGAGATTCTTGCTAGCAGTTGCTGAGTAGATTAGGGTTTAGGAGCTAGGCAGAGCTCTAGATTAGCATGATTGTTCCTCAAACATGGATTGCCTTGTCTGCATCCATTCTTCTCTGTGATTCAGAGTCTCTCTAAGACACTCACCCCCTTCCTTTGGAAGGCTTGGTGATAGTGTCTATGAGATAGAACTCTTGAGAGAAAATGTCTCTTGTGTTAGAAGCAGTCTGTTCACCACCCTTGGTAGTCAACTGATTGCTTAACACCCATTCACTCTTGTGACTGATCCCTCATCCTGGAGGTTTGAGCTTGAAGAAAAGCCATTGCAGATGGAAGACTGATGATCAAAGCCCTTGTCTGAAGGCCATGAAGATGGAGATTGATGCTTGTTGAAGCCTGTAGCTGATTGGAGATTACTTGAAGTCAGTTGTTGACTCAGAGCTGCTGAAGCTGTTTGTTTTATTGCTGTATTTCATTTGTTGATGTATTGATTGGTTTTCTGAACTGTATTGTTTGCTGTTTACCCTGCTGGGTTGAAAGTGAAGCCTGTTCACTTTTGCCTATTGTTTTCTAGGTTCGAGGTTGAGTGGGACTCCCTTGCCTCGCTTGTACTGTTGCATCCATGCATTTTACTGCTTTATTATATCTGGTATTGTTTCTGTTTCTGCCTATCCCGTAGGATCTCTGTTTCTCTCTGTGCAAGAGAGGAGCATGATAGACATTAGGTTTTAACCCATGCATGATAACATTAGGTTAGTTTGTTTCCCTTCGCAACCGTAGGTTAGAGTTCTGTCTCTTCTTCCTCAAAACAAACAGAAAAACACCATAAAGATTTCAAACACAATAAAAGACACTTCTTCCGTAAAAGAATGTGAACTCATCAAAGCGTCATTTTTGTCCGCCGGGACTGTTAATCAAGAAAACCTTTTCAGAAGGACTAAAATCAACCAAGACAAGCTTGTGTCGTACGTGGCCCGAACTACGTTTGCTCTGATCTTTCATGCTGTATGAAAGTACGTAGGCATAGGATGCGATATCCTAGCGAGCAACCTTCCCCTCCTTTCCCGTAGGTAGGCGAACTACGTTGACTCTGATTTCTCGTTCCAGACGGGAATACGTAGGCATAAAGTGCGATACTTTGCCGAGTCATTTTTATTTTCATTTTATTTTCTTTTTAACCCTTGACCTATAGTTTAGATAGAATAACAATCCATACCCGAAAACAAGCGTGGATCCCATCGAGTACGATGGACGTGAGGGGTGCTAATACCTTCCCCTTGCGTAACCGACTCCCGAACCCAGGTTTTGGTTGCGATGACCATACCTTTCCCGTGTTGTGCGAGGTTTACTCTGAGCGTTTCCTTTCCCTCCCGTGGGATAAATAACGCACGGTGGCGACTCTTCTGTTCAGCCAGCGCCGATTTTCGCAGTAGCGACAGCTGGCGACTCTGCTGGGGATCCAACGTCCCCTGGCTGCTAAGGACTGCGATGGTTCTTATGCATTTGGGATCCAACGTCCCTTGAGAGAGTCAATCCTAACGCTTGTTTTCCCGTCGAGGATTTTGTATGGAGTTATTTTATATTTCTAACCTTGTATTTTCAGCTTTATATATTGATTATTGTTGCTGTATCTGGGGTGTGACGGGTGTTCTGATATTGAGAGATAAGCCGGACCTGGGCTTGAGTGCACCTAGAATTAGAGTAGAAATTAGTGGGCGCCCGCTTGCTTTGCTTGCTTCGGTGTCCCATGAAATCTACACTCAGACGAGGTTCCTCTGGTTGGCCTCCTGCCCCTTCCTTTGGTTGGCGTGGGTTGCTGGTTAGTTGGATTGTCGACTCTGGGGACCGATCATTTGGAAGTTGGCTGAGTGAGGCCTCTTCAGGGATTGATGATGCCACTCCTTCTGGGAATTGTATCATTAACCCTGAAAGTCTGTGACGCCGACGACCGCATAGGATGCCGTACCTTGTGCCAGTTATAGGGCCACCCACCTGTGAGGGGATTTGGGGTTATGCAGGTAACTAGACCTCCAGACTACCGGTTATTTCTTGATCAGAGATCTTGGTTATTTATGGAGATTTATTCTGAGGTCTGTCAGAGACCATGTGGAGATTTATTCTGAGGTCTGTCAGAGACCATGTGGAGATTTATTCTGAGGTCTGTCAGAGACCAGTTGGAGATGTGTTATGAGGTCTGTCAGAGACCAGTTATAGATGGGATTTGAGGTCTATCAGAGACCAGTGAGTTATGGTTTGAGGTCTGTCAGAGGCCAGTGTTGGAGTTCTATTTTAGGTCTATCTGAGGCCAGGGTTTGGTGACTTCTGGATGGTCTATCTGAGACCTTTCTTGATTGGGTTTAGGCTATGCAGTTGCAGCTTTGGTCCCTGTTGAATGTTACTTGCATTACATCCCTGCATATACATTATCATTTGCATTTCACTAACGTGTGTCTGTGCTGCAGGCGCATTTGCATTTCCCTAGTTCTAGTGCCCAGACTTCTGAGTGTTTGATCATGACTAGCCTACGGAGAACGGTTGCTTACAAATTGCTTACGCCTGATATTGTTCCTTTACTGGGGTTGATCTCTCTTGCTGATGAGAGTGTTCGTAGGAGTTTCCGGATGAGCTATGGTAGATTATTGAGATTGGTGTGCAAACCTACAGAGGTAGAGTTAGATGGGCTGTATGCTTTGATGCAATTCTACGACCCTGCTTTGAGGTGTTTCACGTTCTCTGACTTTATTATGGGACCAACCCTGGAGGAATACGCTGAGTATGTTGAGCTGCCCGTGCAGAACCAGGTTCCATTCATTCATTATGATGCCAAACCTAAGCCGGAGGAATTGGCAAAAGCCTTGCATGTTGATGCTTCTGAACTTGTGACTACTGTTTCCCGTGGAGTTCCAGGCTTCTCATTTCAGTTCTTAGTTGGTAAAGCCCAAGAGTACGCCAAGAATGGGTGCTGGGTTGCTTTCAATGCTGTGTTGGCCTTGTGCATTTATGGCATAGTACTATTCCCCAATATACCGGATTTTGTGGATTTCGATGCTTTCTACTTGTTTGCCGCTGGTAATCCTGTGCCTACCTTACTCGGAGATTTCTACCACTCGCTGCATTACAAGAATGAGAAGGGAAGAGGGAAGAATGTTCATCTGTGTGTGCCCTTATTGAGTATGTGGTTTGAGAGTCATCTTCCTAAGAGAGGATTTGCTGCAGAGACTACAATTCCAGTTGGTTGGCCAGAGCGTCTGATGAGGCTATCGTCGGAAGATATGGAGTGGTTTGATAGAGATCTGTTGGGATCTGAGCTCATCTTTAGCTGTGCTGGTTACCCTAATGTGCCATTGATAGGAAGAAAAGGGTGTATCAATTACAACCCTTCTCTATTCATTCGCCAGTTCGGATATGCGCTGAAGAATCCACCTCAGGAGGAAGAAGTACAGGAATCTCTGTACTTCACCGGTGACGTGAAGGGGGAGTTATTAGCCAAGTTGCGACATGCTTGGACGCGTATTAACCGCAAAGGGAAGCCGTTGTTGGGAAAGAATGACTGTCAGGCCTATGCACCTTATAGAGCTTGGATTCAAGAGAGGGCTAGTCAGTTGAAGATGCCATTTCCAGATGCACCAATTCTTGTTCCTATTCCGGTAGCGGAGCCGACCACTGTTTCTAGGGAAGTATATGAACAAGTTGTGAGGGAGAAAGAAGCCTTAATGAAGATTAATGAAGGGTTAGAGCAAGAGCTAGCCCAGGCACGCAGTGAGAAGAACAAGGCCGTATATGCTTTCCAACAACAGATTGAGCTGGTAAACAGGCTAGGAGCTGAGTTGACCGAGGAAAAGAAGAAGCGCGAACGTCTGGGGCAAGAGTTCAGAAGTTCCCATGACATGCTGGAAGCCAAAAAGAAGGCGCTTGACGCAGCACACCGAGAGATATCTTCTTGCAATAAGACTTGGAATGCTACTCTCACCAACAACAAGAAGAGGGAAGATAAGCTAAAGCAGCAAATTTCCGACCTCGAAGAGAAGTTGAAGTCTAGCATCAAGAAGTGTGAGGAGGAAGTGATGAACCGGTATAGTGTCCAGCATGCACTGAACAAGGCGATCAAATCTAGAGATGAAGCAGTGTCCCAGAAGCGAAAGTTAGAAGATTGCTTCGGAGAAGCAACATGGGAAGAAACTGCTGAAGATGTACGCCGTGTCCTTAAGAAGAGAAACCAGCTTGTTGAAGGGCTGCTCGATCGACCAAGCCATCCGGAGACCAAGAAGTTGATAGAGGAGTACCAGACTTTTGGGAGGATCTGATCATTCCATTATTTGTATGCTTTATTTGCATAGTGCTGACCATCACCAGGATTGTTGGTTGAGGTCATGCCTTCTTTGTACTCTCAGTGATATTGTACCCCGGGCTTATTGATTCTCTCTGTTATATACGAGGCTTTCTATGATTCAGCTCCGGTATTCTTATTGTCAACACTGTCACTGCACCGGCACCTTCGCACTAGAACTGGGGGAATGAACTTCCCTAATGCACAGACACATTGCATTGCATTCATATTCATCTTGCATAACAGGTAATCTTTGAATGGTGTCTTATCTCCTGCTTTGATTCAGGTACTTAACAGGATTCCAGATCAACATCCGCACCGCTATTCTACACGATCCAACTGTCGGAAAGTCATGGACCAGATTCAGAATGAGATGCAGGATGTACGCGAGAAGCTCGCCCTCTTCATGCAGACCATGGAGGCTATAGCAAAAGGGCAAGAGAATTTGCAGGCCATGGTCCAGCCTCTGTTGGCTCGCAACGCTGGTCATGGTAACGAAGATCATCAGTCTGTCCGGGTTGATACTGCTCATGGAGACGGCACTCCCACGCCGGTGGCTCCGCCTGTCGTCAATGTGAATGCTGCTAACGTCAACAACGCTACCGCTGCTGTAAATGGTAACGTCGGAGTTGGAAATGAAACTGCTGTCCACAACGCTGGGCTGGGTGATGTCAATTTGGGAGATAATCTCGGAGGCAATGGCTTTGTCAACGCTGGGTTCGGATTCAACGATCAGGGATTCGACAATACTGGCAAGTATGGCTTTAATGCTCAAGGCTTCGGGCAAGATGGGTATGGTATGGTCAATCAGGGCTACGGAGGTTTTGGAAACGGAAACGGTGCTGGTTTTATGGCTGGAGGTCCTGCTGGAGGTGTTCAAGGGTACGGCAACAGAGGCCGAGTTCCGGGGATGAATCAGGTCAGAGCTGGACGTAATAATGCGTATGATGGATACGGGGCTGGAAACGGTATGTGGCAAGAGGATCAACAGGAAGACGCCTTCTCTGGAGGGGGCTTTGAAGGGCCGATGGATGATTCTCAAAAGATTAGAATGCTGGAAGAGCAAATGAAGGGAGTCCTAAACCAGAGTGCTGTGGGTCTGGACATGGCAACAATGGGCTTGGTACCTGGGCTGAGGGTGCCAATCAAGTTCAAAGCGCCTGCGTTCGATAAGTACAAAGGAGATACATGTCCGAAAGTGCATGTACGAGCTTATTACAGAAAGATGTCTGCATACTCCACTGACGAAAGAATGCTCATGCATTTCTTTCAGGATAGCCTATCGGGTCCTTCCTTAGAATGGTACATGGGGTTGGAGCCCACTGATATCAAGACTTGGAAGCAATTAGCAGAGGCGTTCGTAGCCCATTACAAATATAACAGTGACCTGGCACCCAATCGGGTCCAGTTGGCCGGGCTTTCGCAGAAAAAGGGAGAGAGTTTTAAAGAATACGCGCAAAGGTGGCGCGATATGGCTGCCAGGGTTCGTCCTCCTGTGGAAGATAAAGAAATGAACGACATGTTTGTTGGCACATTCACCGGGCTGTTTCATGATATGCTATTTCATACGTCTCTGGCTAGTTTTTCAGATCTGATTCTGATGGGTGAAAAGATTGAGCGGAACATTAAGCAAGGAAAGTTCCAAGTCGATGAATCAACTGCATCTGGCAGTAATAGGAAAGCTTATGGTGGGCGCCGTCAGGGCGAAGCTAGTGCTGTATTTGGAGGCCGAGGCCGAGGCCGAGGCAGGGGAAGAAATCAATATCGTCAGCAGCAGCAAGTGTCGAGTGTCACTATTCCTTATCAACAGCAGCCAATCCAGCAACAACAACAGGTTCAGCAGCAACCAATGCCACAGCAGCAGCAGCCTCAGCAGGGGGCACAACAAGCTCAGAGAAGATTCCAGGGTGGTAAGCCGAGAAGGGTGTTCGAGAAGCCTCCCTCTAACTATGCTGATTTATTGCAGACCTTGTTGGGATTGAATCTGGTGGAGAAAAGAACCTTGGCACCGATAACGGGAACTCCCCCGTTCGGCTATGATGCAAATAGGCGCTGCGAGTTTCATTCTGGGGCCCCGGGCCATGATATAGAAGGTTGTCATGCTTTTAAGCATGTTGTGCAGGATCTCTTGGACAACAAGTCTATCAACTTCGGAACGACCGGTGCGAATATAGTCCAGAAACCCATGCCTAATCATGGGGCGAATGCCGTGCTGACTGAGGAAGGTCTGAATCTGATTATGAATGTTGAGGATTTAAAGACGCCGCTGAGCGAAATAAAAAGCCGACTGTTGCAAGGAGGTGTTTACCCGGGTTGTAATGAGTACTGCTTAGATTGTTGGGCCCTGTCTGGGGGGTGTGAGGATTTGAAGAAAGGCATCCAGGCCTTAATTGATGAAGGTGTATTGCAATTTGATAGAACAGCAACTGATGAGCCGGCAGGGGCAGTAGTGGATAATCGGAGTGATGTTGCCACAGTGACAATTCCTAGGAAGACGATCACTATTTCAGCACCAGCTCAGCGGCCACCGATTACTATAACTAAAGCCGGGCCAATCCCGTATGAGAGCACGAAAGCGGTCCCATGGTCATATGGGCTAGAGGTGTATTGTGACGGGATTAAAATCGATGTCAACAAGCAGTCAGCGGAGGTTGTGGATAATGTTGTGGGCTCAGGAGGCATGACGAGAAGCGGCAGGATCTTTATATCTCCTGAAGTAGAGGCCGAAAGGCTAGCGAAAGGAAAAGGGAAAGCGGTGGAAAATGTTCCGGTTCAAGCAAATGAAAAAGAAGCAGCATCTAAGGATGTCGAAGAATTCATGCGCTTAATTCGGAAGAGCGACTATAAAATCGTGGAGCATCTGCAGCAAACGCCATCCAAAATATCTATTCTGTCATTGCTGTTATGTTCGGAGGCTCACCGAAACGCTTTGCTGAAAGTCCTGGACACTTCTTTTGTACCCCAGGATGTCTCCGTGAACCAGCTAGAAGGAGTATTAGCACATGTGAATGCAGGCCACAGTCTGGGCTTTACTGATTTCGACTTGACTCCGAAAGGAAGGGATCATAACATGGCATTACATGTATCTGTTGAGTGCAGAGGGTCGACAATGTCGCACGTATTGGTTGACACCGGGTCGTCTTTGAATGTGCTGCCTAAGAAGGCTATGATGAAGCTGGATGTTCGAGGGATTTTGTGCACACCAAGTGATTTGGTAGTCAGAGCGTTTGACGGCACGCGGAGAACAGTCTTCGGATCGATCACATTGCCCCTGCAAGTGGGGCCGGAAGTGTTTGCAACGGAGTTTTATATCATGGATATACAGCCTGCGTACAGCTGCTTGCTGGGAAGACCTTGGATTCACGGGGCAGGGGCAGTTACGTCAACCCTGCATCAGAAGTTAAAGTATATGGTCGGAGACAGTGTCGTCACCGTGTGCGGAGAAGAAGACATCCTGGTCAGCCATCTTTCTTCGTTTAAATATGTGGAAGTCGACGGGGAGATCCACGAGACGCCATGCCAAGCATTCGAAGGTTTGCGCATAAAGGACAAGAGTCCCGGGCCAAGCAAAGTGCCAGAGATAGCTGTTTCTTCGTATAAAGAGGCTCAAGCGCTAGTAAAGGCAGGAGAAGCCAAGGGCTGGGGCAAAGTATTGGACATTCCGGTGAAAATGGACCGGTTCGGACTGGGGTACCGACCGTCGTCATCAACTCCTTCTGTGGGGGCCCCTCATTTCAGAAAGTCAATCACCATCTCTGCCAGTGGAGTATGCCATGAATCTGTCAATGCTGCTTCAGAATCCGATGAAGGGGACAGCGACTGTGATATGGATGCCTGGATTCAGCCAAGCACGCCAGGACAAGGACTGTGCAACTGGTCCATTCAGGAGCTTGTTCCTGTGACTTTTAAACAGTAATGCTTTGCTTTATTAATTGTTGAATAATCTGATGTCTTGCCCGGGGCATCAGGATTTGCTTAGGGCTGTGTTGTTATAAACATTGTTTCGTTAATCATTAAATAAATGGCGTTTTTTCATGTGTAAATACCGTAATCCCTGTCTTTCTTGTTTTGTATTTTTTAATAAAATGGCAACGTGGTTATCCGCTTTATACGCATTTTGAAGCACTTAACCCTTTCTTTTGCAGGATAACGTTTTCAGATGACATCCTTGAGCCACCTATGACTCGTCCCGACTTCGAGCACCCGGTATTCCAGACCGAAGAAGAGGTTGTCGAAGATAGCGACGTTCCTGAAGAACTGTCTTGGTTGGTGAAGCAAGAGGAAAGAGCCATTCTGCCTCACGACGAGGTTATCGAGATTATCGACTTGGGGTCGGAAGGGGTTGAGAAAAATATTCGTATCGGAGCCGCACTGCAGAGTGATATCAAGCGAAAACTGGTTGAAATGCTCCGAGAGTATAATGATGTATTCGCTTGGTCGTATCAAGATATGCCAGGGCTCGATACAGATATGGTTGTGCATCGCCTGCCACTGAAAGAAGACTGCCCGCCTGTCAAACAAAAGCTTCGCAGAACTCGACCAGATATGGCAATGAAGATCAAAGAGGAGGTTCAGAAACAGTGGGACGCTGGGTTCCTGGCTGTGACGAAGTATCCCTCATGGGTTGCTAACATCGTACCGGTGCCAAAGAAAGATGGCAAGGTTCGAATGTGCGTGGATTATAGAGATTTGAATAAAGCAAGCCCAAAAGACGATTTTCCGCTTCCTCATATTGACGTGTTAGTGGATAATACTGCTCAATACTCTGTATTCTCCTTCATGGATGGCTTTTCAGGCTATAATCAGATTAAAATGGCGCCAGAGGATATGGAGAAGACTACTTTCATAACGCCTTGGGGAACATTTTGCTATAAAGTGATGCCCTTTGGTTTGAAAAATGCTGGGGCAACGTATCAGCGTGCGATGACAACTCTCTTTCATGACATGATGCATAAAGAGATTGAAGTTTATGTTGACGATATGATTGCTAAATCCCAGACGGAGGAAGAGCATCTGGTGAATCTGTTGAAGTTATTTAAAAGGCTTAGGAAGTTCAGGCTGAGGCTGAACCCTAACAAATGCACCTTCGGGGTGAGATCGGGTAAGCTCCTGGGGTTTATCGTAAGCGAAAGAGGAATAGAGGTCGATCCTGCTAAAATAAAAGCAATTCAAGAAATGCCGACGCCTAAAACAGAGAAAGAGGTGCGCGGGTTTTTAGGGAGATTGAACTACATTGCCCGGTTCATATCTCACCTAACTGCCACGTGTGAACCATTATTCAAGCTGTTGAAGAAAAATCAAGCTGTAACGTGGAACGATAATTGTCAAAAGGCGTTCGACAAAATAAAGAAGTATCTGCAGGAGCCTCCTATTTTGATACCCCCAGTGGCAGGGAGACCCTTGATAATGTATTTGACGGTTCTTGAGGGGAGTATGGGTTGCGTTCTCGGTCAACACGACGAGACGGGGAGAAAAGAGCATGCAATCTATTATTTGAGTAAGAAATTTACAGATTGTGAATCTCGATATTCAATGCTGGAGAAAACTTGTTGCGCGCTAGCCTGGGCCGCCAAGCGTCTGAGGCAGTACATGCTGAATCATACAACCATGCTCATCTCGAAGATGGATCCAATCAAATATATATTCGAAAAGCAGGCGTTGTCAGGTAGGATTGCCCGGTGGCAGATGATCTTGACCGAATACGATATTCAATACGTCTCGCAAAAGGCGATAAAGGGGAGTGTGTTGTCTGAGTATCTGGCGGAGCAGCCTATTGAAGAGTATCAATCAATGAGATTTGACTTTCCTGACGAGGATATCATGTATCTCAAGATGAAGGATTGTGAAGAGCCGTTACCAGACGAAGGACCAGAGCCGGGGTCCAAATGGCAGATGATATTTGATGGAGCTGTGAATGCTTACGGTAGCGGAATCGGGGCAATTATCACTACGCCGCACGGGTCGCACATCCCGTTTACGGCCCGATTAACCTTTGCTGTTACCAACAATGAGGCCGAGTACGAAGCTTGTATAATGGGGCTTGAAGAAGCCATTGATTTGCGAATCAAACATCTAGACGTATACGGAGACTCAGCTCTGGTGGTGAATCAGATCAAAGGGGAATGGGAGACACGTCAGCCCAATTTGATACATTACATGAATTATGCAAGGAGATTGTTGCCTTTCTTCGACAAAGTTGAATTGCATCACGTGCCACGGGCAGAAAATCAAATGGCTGACGCCCTTGCCACTTTGTCTTCCATGTACAAGGTCAATTTCTGGAACGAAGCTCCCCAGATCACTATCTCTCGGTTGGACAGGCCAGCTTATGTATTTGCTATTGATGAAGCGTCTGATGGCAAACCGTGGTATTTTGATATCCTTACTTTCCTGAAGAACAAAGAGTATCCGGCTGGGGCATCCAGTCAAGATCAGAAGACTCTCAGGAGATTAGCGGGTAATTTCTATTTGAACCCGGATGGCGTCTTGTACAGAAGAAACCACGACTTGGTGTTGTTGCGTTGTGTAGACGAAAAAGAGGCAAAGCTTCTCATGGAGGAAATTCACGAAGGTGCCTTTGGTACGCATGCTGGTGGGCATGCTATGACGAGAAAACTGCTGCGGGCAGGTTATTTTTGGCTGACGATGGAAACTGATTGTTTCAAATTTGCAAGAAGGTGCCACAAATGCCAAATTTATGCTGACAAAATACATGTGCCTCCGAATCCTCTGAATGTGATGTCATCTCCATGGCCATTCTCAATGTGGGGAATCGATATGATTGGAAAGATTGAGCCGACGGCTTCTAACGGGCATCGGTTCATCCTCGTAGCAATCGATTATTTCACCAAGTGGGTGGAAGCAGCGTCTTACGCAAATGTAACGAAGCAAGTGGTGGCTAGATTCATCAAGAGAGATATCATTTGCCGATATGGAATTCCCGAGCGGATAATCACGGATAATGGTTCTAATCTGAACAACAAAATGATGAAGGAGCTCTGTCAGAATTTCAAGATCGAACATCACAACTCCTCCCCTTACCGACCCAAGATGAATGGCGCTGTCGAAGCGGCCAATAAGAATATCAAGAAGATCGTCCAGAAAATGGTGGTGACGTATAAAGATTGGCATGAAATGCTACCTTTCGCTTTGCACGGTTATCGTACGACGGTACGCACATCAACCGGGGCAACTCCGTTCTCGTTAGTATATGGAATGGAGGCGGTATTACCATTGGAAGTTGAGATCCCTTCTCTGAGGGTATTGCGAGACGTTCAGCTGGACGAGGCAGAATGGGTAACGAACAGATTGAACCAACTGAGTTTGATGGATGAGAAGAGGCTAGCTTCTCTGGCATACGGTCGTTTGTATCAAAGACGAATGAAGAAAGCGTACGACAAGAAAATACTTCCGCGAAGCTTTCAGACGGGCGACCTTGTGCTGAAAAGGATTCTCCCGCCGCAAGCAGATCACAGGGGCAAGTGGACCCCCAACTACGAAGGGCCATACGTTGTCAAGAAGGTCTTTTCAGGAGGAGCTTTATTGTTGTCCACCATGGACGGGGAAGACTTTGCATCACCTGTGAATTCGGACGCAGTTAAAAAATACTTTGCTTAAAATAGACCCGCTGGACAGAAAAAAGAGAGTCCAGGCAAAAATGGGGCATCCTGGCGAACCAAAAACAGAATGAAAGGTTCGGGCAAAAGTTAGGGATAAAATTGAAAAAATGTACACCCGCGAAGTTGAAAACCTACACTGGGCGGCTTCGGCAAAAAGGGGTATCCCGGTGAACTGAAAACCCGTAAAGGGCGGTTCACGCAAAAGTTAGGGATGAGAAAAGCAAATGACTGCGGTCCGAATTTGGTATTCAATGAGCATCAGTGCGGGAGAATATATTTGAGGAATTAGTTATCGGATACAACCTCTTCAGAAGACGGATACCGGGAAAGCATTAGAGTCGGACGAGTCATGGGAGGATCAGTTCGTGGTGTTCATCTGCATCCAGTGGCCGACATGTGTACAAAATTTAATTTGTCAATATTTATGCTTCCTGTGCATACTTGTATATCTGCTTTGCGTAGCTTCCTCTTTTCAGGAGTTACATCCCGTGTACAAAAACTCCGCCCATTCAGGGGCCCAATCAATGAAAATGTGTTGTTCAGTACTTGATGCCTGTTCTTTACTGTTTTGCGCATGATAAAACGTCTAAGTTTGATGAAGCTAGCATGAGTATAACATCACTGGCCCTTGCCAACAATTGTTAAAGCTTTGAATTAACTGAGTGTAGCGTCACTAACCTGAATTGATTCGATTGCATAGGCTTGTCGTGTCTTGTTTGTGTTGTTGCAGGTTTCATAACCGTACGAGGAAGGTGATCAAAAGATTGCAATAGTGAAAGGCTTGATCCCCACGCAGGTCAGGCATGTTCTTCCTGAAGAAGGGTAGAATTCCCCAGCTAGCCGTAGCTTATCCAAAGGACGTGCTCCAGAGAAGTTACTCGTCCTCAGCAGAGTTGGGTGATTCCGCGATCGTAAGGCTGTATTCAGACGGGTTCATCTTCCCCCCGCAGGGTCATGCACTCTTCCCCAGTGGAGTCAGTTAATTTTCCTAATTTGCCCCAGGAGAATCCAGCCATCCCCAGAGGAGTTCTCCTTTCAGCAAATGTTCTTTCCTTCCAGTGGAATTCGAAGGTCAAGACTCTCCAAAGCAGAGTTGATGGCGGTTCCTGTCATTTATTTTGTCAGAGATACTGGTGATATCAGTTCACGTTCCAGCAGAGAGATCAATCATACCCGGTGCATCTGCTATTCCCAGCAGAGTTATATCCCCCAGCAGGGGGTTACTTCCGCAAGGTATTTGGTTTGAGTTATACTCCCCAGCAGGGGGTTACTTCAACAAGACGTGTGGTTTGAGTTCCCAACTTCCCAGCAGGGTCGACTTCATCCTACCAGCATTTATTTTGCTGGAATAACTTTGTAGCATCAGGCTATCCCCGGCGAGTCGTCGTTATCCTTCCAGCATTTATTTTGCTGAAGCAGTTTCTGTACTCTAGTAGTTCAGGTGGAGAGAGCACTTGCTCAAATAAATTACCAAACAATCAAGATCTCGGCAGGAGATATTCAATGACAATGTCAGTTTCGGCGGTATTCCCCCACAGAGTTATTGTGATAAAACTCTCTTTGTCTCCAGCAAAGTCATTTATGCAAATGCATCTTATTTTCCCCAGCCAGAGTGGCCAGGATAAGTGTCTTCTTATCCCCAAGCAGAGTTTGTTTGTCATCAACGAGTCGCATGAATCAGAATTTCGAAGCAGGCGTCCGATAGTGGGTTTTCAGACATCCCCAGTAGAGTCCGCCTCAAAGTCGCTGTCACGTCAGTGCTAAGAAGTTTGTGGGTGAGGATCATTGAAGAACTAAGTCCTGACGTGGACCATTTATTCCTAGAATGACGGGATTCCTTCAGAAGTGGGCGTCCTAACGTGGACAGGTTTGTTTTACCGGATTGGTAAGGTGTGTTAATCCTGACGTGGATAGATTCGGTCTCTTGAAATTTGGAGAAAGGGAGGTCATGACGTTGACAAAAGATTGGTTACTCTTCGTGTTGGTGTCCTGACGTGGATCATTTGTTTCCAGCAGATATCTGTATTCGTAATGGTGAAATGTGCGTCCTGACGTGGACAAGTTTGTAGTTCTTTGTGATGACAAGATACAAGAATCCTGACGTGGACAAATTTATCCTTCTTCGTGTTGTTGACAAAGGGTAAGTCCTGACGCGGATATTTCCCCAGCAAGTCGAAGACGTGTGAGTCCTTACGTGGACAAGTCTTATTTCCTCAGTGAGTCGAAGATGCCTGAGTCCTAACGGGGATAAATCAAGACGAGATCAGTGTCCTAACGCGGACAGATCAAAGAGATTATTATTCCTAACGTGGAAAGATGCAGTCCTTACGCGGACATATCAACAGAAGTGATTCCTAACGTGGAAAGACGGAGATTCCTAACGCGGAAAAGATGGAGTCCATACGCGGACATATCAGAAGATAGTTTCCTTACGCGGAAATGACTGTATTCCTAACGTGGAAAAAAGAGAGTCCTTACGTGGACAGGTTAAGATGGCATTCCTTACGTGGAAAAATGAGTCCTGACGTGGACAAATTCAGAAATAGTTGGTATTCCCTACGTGGAAAGATCAGAGTCCTGACGCGGACAGATCATATCAAGATTGATTCCTGACGTGGAAAGAAATGGATTATTCCTGACGTGGAAAGAGAGTTTAGTCCTGACGCGGACAGATCATATCAAGATATTCCTAACGTGGAAGAAGAAGTTTACTCCTTACGCGGAGAAATTGGGGTCCTGACGTGGACAGATTCGAGAAATTGAGTCCTGACGTGGACAGGTTCAACACCAAAGTGGAATTCCTTACGTAGAAAGATCGGAGTCCTGACGCGGACATGTCAAGTGGTATGGGAGTCCTTACGTGGACAGATTGATGAAGTTCTCCTTACGCGGAAAGAAGATTGCTTCCTAACGTGGAAAGATAAAAGCGTTACTCCTAACGTGGACGATGTGACTCCTAACGTGGACGATGTGACTCCTAACGTGGACAAGTGTTACTCCTAACGTGGAAGAGTGTTATTCCTAACGTGGACGATTCAGTTTATTGAAATGCAGGTGAATTATCCCCAGCGGAGTTGCCGAGATTTTCCTGGGTTGACAGTAAGGGGAGTCCTAACGTGGACAAGTTTTAGTTGAGATTTCTTCGTATCGACGACAGACAGAGTCCTAGCATGGACAAGCAAGCAATCTGTTATGACAGAATCCTCTTCAGAACGATGAAGACAATCCCCAGCACGGTCGTGCGAGATCAGTGGGTTACTCTAACAGTCAGATTCAGCTGACGAATGTCATTCCGCAAGCAGGAGCGCAGTTTATTTCTGCGGTTGGCAAATTTCTGGTTTCACTAGTATTCAACCGTCTCGTACCGCGAATGTCTGAAGGCTCCGGGCTCTTCATCCAATCGGGTCCAAGTCGCTTGAATAGGGGCAGCTGTTGCACCCTAAAATTTGCCCAACCTTATTCCTTGGTTTATGTTTCATCATCATTAGCATTTGCATATAGAGTCATGTACATAGACTAACCATCTGCATAGCATAAGCATAGCAAGCCATTCAACAGGGGACCAATCATTATTTTCATCTCTAGAGGCCTAGCAAGAGGTTATTATTCCAATTCAATCATATTCAAGTCATCAGGAAAGAATTTGAAAGCAAAGAGTTCAGCAGATTAAGCCTTGAGTCCATCTCCTAGCTGAGGATATCTGAGGATCAACAAGAGGGTTGTGAGCTGTGAAATGAAGGCATGGAGAGTATCTAGACATCTTGAGAGACTTACAAAGTCATTTGGAGAAGAAAACAAGTCATTGATGGAGGCACAAGAGCTACAGTTGAAGACAGTCAACTAGGGTTTCATCTGGGTCAACCCTAGGTCAACCCTAGGTCAATTGACTGACTTAAGAGGGCATTCAAGTCTATTGGAGAGATGTGGGGATCAACATTTGATGTATGAAGAAGGATATGGAGATATGACAAGGAGAATTCAAGAGAAATCAAGGAGAAGAGGAGTTACTAAATTAGGGTTTCTCTGTAAAATCCCCTAGTTTAGGTCAAATTTCCAAGCAAGATAAGTCAAAATGCTAACTTCAAATGGCTTCTTGGCCAACATGAAACTTGTAGAGGATCTCAAGACCTTTAATTTGAGTGGTGGAAGACCTCAAGGAGTTTTATAGAACTCAAGTTATGGTCCTTGCAAGTTACAGGTCATTTGGGGTGTCTGAACTTTTGTCTGTGAAAGTGACTTGACTTCCAAGCTAGTTTTACCCCTCAAGGAGATTTCAAATGAATTCTTGGTCAACATAAGAGTTGTTCCTCATTGTCTTAGCTTTCTAGAATGGTATGGTATGCCTTCATATGATGTGGAGAACTCAACTTATGGTCTTGGCAAGCAAAGGGTATTTTGGGCATTTGTGAATTACAGGTCATTTTAACCTATACCCAAAACTCATACAAGGAGGCCTCAAATGAAAAAACTTACAACATCAAACTTGCTCCAAATGGGATTTTAAGTCTAGAAAGAAGGTCACAAGTTATTGGAGAAGCTCATAGCATGGAGTTGCATGATTGGTCAAGATATGAACTAAAAAGGCTTATAAAGTGAATAATTTCAAGTTGGAAAATGGTTTGGGAGATTTACAAGTCCAAATGGAGACTTCCAATATATGATTTTGAATGGAAAAACAATTCTAAGAACAATGGTTCACACACTTTTTTGAGTTTAGAAGGAAAAAATGAAGTTATCCATGGTTGCTTATCATTTAAGAAACATAATCAAAAATGAGCCAAAGTTTGAAAACAAGGGAATGTGCAAGATGGATCTAGAATGTTCATTTGGGGTCTATATAAGCATGAAATGAGAATTTGGCAAGGGTTGGCCTCATTTGCACCAAGATTTTCACAAATTTCTCTCATACTTTTCATTGAAGTTTCATTCCAAATCTCACAAATTCCTCACCAATTTTCATCCACTTCAATTCAATCTTATTCAATCATCATCAAAGATCATAATTGAAGCAAAGACTTGGTGGTTAGGATTCATTTTCGTGCATTATCTTCAAGAACCTCAAAACTGCAAATTCTGTTGGACAGCAAAATTCAAGCAAGGAATCACCAGAATATTGCATACAGAATCACATACACCAAGGATAGATCAAGATCCAACACCTAGAAGCTTCAGATCCACATCTTCCATAGCTGTTTTTCAAGATTTCTCACAAGGTAAGTTTTCATTCAAACTGCTCGATCCAGTTAGCTAGACCTGATTTTGTTAGTTTAGATGCAATCTAGGTGGTTAGGAGATTAGTTTAGATGAATTTGGAGAGGTTTGGTGATGGTTGTGAGCAGGTGCAATGAACTGTTAAGATCAATATCTCTTAGATTAGTGTGTTATAATCGTGGCTTGATAGCATGTGTTAACCTCCATTAGTTGTAGTTCAATTTAGGCTAAGTCTGGGGAAGATTGGTGAGGGTCCATACCAGTGCATTTCAATGGTGGTCAGTATGTGATTCAATCGAATTTGTTGATGTGGTGAATTTCAAAGCGAATTGATGCCCTAAGCTTGTAGAGGGAGAGATTTGGAGCAGATTTCATGTTCACATCGTGTGGATTGGCTGCGTGTAGATGGAGAACAGAGAGGAAGAAAGTTGCTCGTGCATGGCTTCCATGGTGGCAGAAACCCTAGGTTCAGGTTGAATGAGGAAGAAGAGATAATCCTAGCCGTCCAATGAGTGTAAGACTCTTGACTTTTAGAGTGATCCGATGGCCTGCATTCAATCTGAAAATTGGAGGGAGATTACCCTGGCCCTAAACGCACCGTTTCATTAATTGAAACGGGCGGGCCTGAGTTGGATTGTTATTCCCACCCCCGTGTGAGCCCAAAACCATTTTTCTCATGTGATTCTGTTGCTATTCTTACCCCCAGCGTCTTTTATTTGTTTTTTTAATGCTGAACGAAGCTGGGCCTTGTCCAAAACGCTACCAACACCCCCCTGTCTGAGGGCCCATCCAGATATCAGCTGGGGCGAGTTACTCTTCATACCCCCCCTTGCTCATTTTAATTCATTTTAATTTTCTTATTTCATTTTAATATTTTACCAATTTTCATAAAATCATAATAAATTCATAAAAAATGCATTTTAATCCATTCTTTTTACCATATTTTCATTAAAATGTCTAGAATATTATAGAAAAATAAAATTTCATTTTTAGTTTTATTTCATATTTTTTACATATTTTCTAAATAAATAGCATAATAAATAGTTGCATTTCATGCATTATTTTTATGATTTTTGTTCTCTCACATGCGTTGATATTTTTTGATCATTCTTTTCATATTGTCTAGATGAGATGTTAAGCTTGTAGAAATATTTTAGTTCCCATTTTTAGGAGTTAATTTTAGGTGATTAATAAATGCTTGAATATCATGAACAAAACTAGGGTTTTAGGTGACAACTTAGGAAGTTCAATTTTTTCCCTTAGGACTTAGGGTTTGAATAGATCAGTTATGGGACTATAGGGGCTATGGGTAGTTATTAAATCCCTTAGAGAAAAGTTAGGATTCCCCTACTGATATTATTACTTGTCTGTATATCTGTTGTTTGGTGTGGTGTGCCCTCTGGGGTTTATTGATTGTTTGTATGGGTATTGGGTTTGTCTGGGGCCCTGGGGAAGCTGAAGATTTGTGGAGATGAAGCCATTGAAGGGTCAAATGCTGAAGATCAACTGTCAAGAGTTGAAGAGGAGTTTCTTGCTATCAGTTGCTGAGGAGACTAGGGTTTAGGAGCTAGGCAGAGCTCTAGATTAGAATGATTATTTCTCAAACATGGATTGCCTTGTCTGCATCCATTCTTCTCTGTGATTCAGAGTCTCTCTAAGACACTCACCCCCTTCCTTTGGAAGGCTTGGTGATGGTGTCCATGAGATAGAACTCTTGAGAGAAAATGTCTCTTGTGTTAGAAGCAGTCTGTTCACCACCTTTGGTAGTCAGCTGATTGCTTAACACCCAATTCACTCTTGTGACTAATCCCTCATCCTGGAGGTTTGAGCTTAAGCCATTGCAGATAGAAGACTGATGATCAAAGCCCTTGCCTGAAGGCCATGAAGATGGAGACTGATGCTTGTTGAAGCCTGTAGCTGATTGGAGGTTGCTTGAAGCCAGTTGTTGATTTAGAGCTGCTGATGCTGTTTCTTTTGTTGTATTTCATTTGTTGGTGTATTGATTGGTTTTCTGAACTGTATTGTTTGCTGCTTACCCTGTTGGGTTGGAAGTGAAGCCTGTTCACTTTCGCCTATTGTTTTCTAGGTTCGAGGTTGAGTGGGACTCCCTTGCCTCGCTTGTACTGTTGCATCCATGCATTTTACTGTTTTGCTGTATATATCTGATATTGTTTCTGTTTTTGCCTATCCCGTAGGATCTCTGTTTCTCTCTGTGCAAGAGAGGAGCATGATAGACACTAGGTCTCAACCCATGCATGATAACATTAGGATAGTTTGATTTCCCTTCGCAACCGTAGGTTAGAAGTTCTGTCTCTTTTTTTCTCAAAACAAACAGAAAAACACATAAAGATTTCAAACACAATAAAAGACACTTCTTCCGTAAAAGAATGTGAACTCATCAAGACGTCATCTTTGTCCTCTTGGACTGTTAATCAGAAAAACCTTTTTCAGAAGGAATAAAATCAACCAAGACAAGCTTGTGTCGTACGTGGCCCGAACTACGTTTGCTCTGATCTTCCATGCTGTGTGGAAGTACGTAGGCATAGGATGCGATATCCTAGCGAGCAACCTTCCCCTCCTTTCCCGTGGGTAGGCGAACTACGTTGACTCTGATTTCTCGTTCCAGACGGGAATACGTAGGCATAAAGTGCGATACTTTGCCGAGTCATTTCATTTTATTTTCATTCTCTTTTTCTTTTTAACCCTTGACCTATAGTTTAGATAGAATAACAATCCATACCCGAAGACAAGCGTGGATCCCGTCGAGTACGACGGACGTGAGGGGTGCTAATACCTTCCCCTTGCGTAACCGACTCCCGAACCCAGGCTATGGTTGCGATGACCATACCTTTTCCCCGTTTTGTGCGAGGTTTACTCTGAGCGTTTCCTTTCCCTCCCGTGGGATAAATAACGCACGGTGGCGACTCTTCTGTTCAGCCGGCGCCGATTTTCGCAGTAGCGACACCGGTCAGCGTGGCGTTCCAGGTTTTGTTGAACGCAGAGATCTCCCGGTAATCTATATCGAGTGACTTCTTCTTGGACTCTAACATGTCATGAGATCTTTTGAAGTCTTTTCCCAGGCGTTCACGCTTCTTTTTCTCTTCTGCCAGTTCAGCTCCTAACCTGCTTACCAACTCAGTCTGCTGCTGGAAGGAATACACAACTTCGTTTTTCTCCCTCCGGATTTGAGCCAATTCCTTCTCTAACTCTTCATTGATCTTTATCAAGTCCTCTTTTTCTTTTACTACCTGCTCATAGACCTCAATAGCCACAGAAGTGGGCTCCTCAACTGGAATAGGAACAGGACGTGATACTGTTGGAAAAGGCATCTGCACCTGTCTTACCCTCTCTTGAATCCACACCTTGTAAGGCATATAGGCTTGACAATCATTCTTGCCTAGTAATGGTTTCCCTCTTCTGCAGATATGATTCCAAGCGTGCTGAAGCTTGGCCAATAATTCCCCACTCAGGTCACCAGTGAAATACAGAGATTCTTGTATTTCTTCCTCCTTCGGTGGACTCTTCAAAGCATACCCAAACTGTCGAACCAATTAGAGGAACATTGGGAAACCCGACGCAACTAAAGATAATCTCTGACCCCAATAAATCTCTATCGAACCAGCCAATGTCTTCTGAAGAAAGTCCCATTAGACGCTCGGACCATTCAGCTGTATGTGCAGATTCAACAAAAGGACCCTTCTTGGGCAGATGGCTCTCAAACCACATATTCAGCAAAGGTACACAACAATGGACATTTTCCCCCCTTATGTTTTCATTCTTATAATGCAAGGAATGATAGAAATCTCCAATCAAGGTAGGCACCGGGTTTCCTGCAGCAAACAAGTAGAATGCATCCAAATCAACGGATTCAGGCAGATTAGGGAACAGTATAATCCCATAGATGCACAAAGCCAGAACAACGTTAAACACAATCCAGCAACCACTTTTGGCATATTCTTGAGCTTTGCCAACCAAGAACTTGAGAGAAAACCCAGAAACTCCATGCCAGGAAGTCAACAACAACTCTGCAGGATCCATATGCAAGGGAACAACTAAGTCTTCCAGCTTAGGCTTAGCGTCAAAGTGAATGAAGGGCACTCTGTTCTGAACTGGCAACTCTAGAAACTCAGCGTACTCTTCCATGGTCGGAGCCAAAATGAAGTCCTGGAACATAAAACACCTCAAGGAGGGATCATATAACTGCATCAATGTGTATAACCCATTCAGCTCATATGCAGTTGGCCTGCAAACCAAACTCAGCAGCTTCACATAGCTCTTCCTAAAGCTTCTCTTCACATCATCATCAGCTAGGGAAATCAGACCCAACAGAGAAGTCACATCAGGGGTAGGCAACTTATACGCAACAGTCTTCCTCAAAGTACTCATAATAACAGATAGAAGTCCAGAGCACTAGAATCGGGAAGTATGAAAATGCACCTGCAGCACAGACACACGTTAATGATATGCACATAATGATGCAAACAATGCAATATGCAACATGCAACAAGGGACCAAGTGCCCCCTGGCTGAGAAGTCCAATCCACAATATTGGCCTCAAATAGACCCACAAAGTGCTCGAGACCATCCACAAGGTCCCAACCTGGTCTCTGACAGACCCAATAACATTGTCCTCAAACATCACTGAACCTCAATCAAGAAAACCGGTAATCTGGAGGTCAAGTTACCTGCATGTCCCAACCCCTCTCACAGGTAGGTGTCCTAATAACTGACACAAGGTATGGCATCCTATGCGGTCGTTGGCGTCACAGACTTTCAAGACTGATGATACGATACCCAGAAGGTGTGGCATCATCAAATCCTGAAGAGGCCTCACTTGGTCAACTTCCAATTGATCGGTCCCCAGAGTCGACAATCCAACTAACCAACAACCCCCTCAACCCAAAGGGTTGAAAAAGAAGCCAACCAGAAGAACCTCGTCTGAGTGTGGATTTCATGAGACACTAGTGCCTGCAAAGCAAGCACGCGCCCACTAATTTCCACTCTAATTCTATGTGCACTCAAGCCCAGGTCCGGCTTATCTCTCAATCATAGATCCCCCTCATACCCACAACAATAATCACAATAATATAATGCTGAATGTAAAATACAGAAACGTAAATCCATACAAAACCCACGACGGGAAAACAAGCGCTAGGATTGACTCACGTAGGGAACCGTTGGAGTCCCCAGCAGAGTCGCCAGCTGTCGCTACTGCGAAAATCGGCGCCGGCTAAACAGAAGAGTCGCCACCATGCGTTATTTATCCCAAAGGAGGGAAAGGAAACGCTCGAAGTAAACCTACCGCAAAGACGGGAAAGGAATGGTCATCGCAACCAAATCCTGGATTCGGGAGTCGGTTACGTAAGGGGAAGGTATTAGCACCCCTCACGTCCGTCGTACTCGACGGGATCCACGCTTGTTTTCTAGTACGGATTGTTATTCTATCTATTCTACAGGTCAAGGGTTAAAAGAAAATAAAATGACTCGGCAAAGTATCGCACTTTATGCCTACGTATTCCCGTCTGGAATGAGAAATCAGAGTCAACGTAGTTCGCCTACCTACGGGACAGGAGGGGAAGGTTGCTCGCTAGGATATTGCATCCTATGCCTACGTACTTTCATACAGCATGAAAGATCAGAGCAAACGTAGTTCGGGCTATAGAAGACACAAATTTGTCTGACTATTTTTTATCCTTCTGAAAAAGGTTTTATCCTGATTACGGGTCCAAGCGGACAAAAATGACACTTTGATTGGTTTTCAGTCTTTTTACGCAATAACCGTCTTTTATTGATGTTTAAAATCTTATTACTGTGTTTTGAATGATTTTGAGACAGAAGAGAACGACACTCTAAAATCCTAGGGTTTGAAAATGGGAATCAAAACTACCCTAATGTTGTCATGCATGGATTAACACCTAATGTCTGTCATATTTATCTCTTGCGCAGAGAGAAACAGAGATCCTAGGGGATAAACAGAAAAGAAACAACATATACAGTAAAGCAGTAAAATGCATGAGATGCAGCAATACAAGCGAGGCAAGGGAGCCCCACTCAACCTCGAACCTGGGAAAACAATAGGCAAAGTGAAACAACTTCACTTCAAACCTAAGGGAAAATTAACAAACAATACAGCAAAGAAAAAAAAACCCAACACCAGCTCTGACAGCACACCAGCTCCTACAGCAGCAGCTCTGAAACACATCAAACTCTGACAGTTGATTAACAGCAAAACAGTAACATCTTCAAGTGAACCCCAAACTCAACTCTTCAATGATTCCCTACACTCCAAGCAACACCAAGCCTGAGCAAGCAACGAACCCCAACAGTTGACAGCTTCAGACAGCAGTAAAACCCCAATCCCACAGTTGAGCAGCTTTGACAGGCACAAACTTCTCCTTTATCCATCTTCAATGCAATGAACTTCTTATCTCCAATGAACTTCTTTCTTCAAGGCAAGCACTCCAGAAGAGAATCACTTAACAGAATAAGTTGAATGCTAAACAGCTTATTGTCAACTAAAGGAAGCCTATGAGTGTTTAACATTATGAGAGACAGGTTCCCTCAAAGTTCTACTTCCAAGATAAGCCACTTATCCCTCCAAAGGAGGGATGTGAATACCTTAGAAGGAATTTATGTCATAGGGAGGAATGGAAGCACAAGATGCTTTCCATGTTTGTAGAAGAATTCAGTCTAATCTAAGGCTCTCCCTATTTCTCCTATCTCCTAAGTCTTCACAAACCATCTTCAAGCAAAAGAATCCCCAAGCTCCAAGTATTGATACTTGCCTTCAATCTTATCACATGCTTCCCCATGCTCCACAAGCCAAGCTTAAGCCCCACACCCCAGAGAAATACCCAAAACCCAAGCAAACAAAGCAATATCCCAAGTGGGACACACACCAATATCAACCAATTTGCAAAAATCAGGTAAAAATAGTAAAACTCAATACAAAATCCTAATTAAATTTCTAGGGGACCCTAACTATGTACCCTATACCCATATAAACCCCAAGACCTAAATCAATTTTAAAACCCCAAAACTATGCCCTAAACTGCACCTAATTACTGTGAAACCCTAATCCTGATCACCCTAAAGTTTATGGTTCAAAACTATCCTAAATTAAATCACAAAAATGTGATAAAATTCCAGGGGGAACCTAATACTCTAATCTAACCATAGGAAAAATAATTACATCAAAATGTGAAATACAATGACCATACTAAATTCAGCAAGTAACATATACCAAGTGAAAATGAAATAAATGCCCTAAAATGTAAAAATGCACCAGAAAATAAAAAATGAATGAAATGTCAATTTTATTCTTTTATAATTTTCTTGATGTTTTTATGAAAATGAGGGAAAAAATCCCACGCAAAAAGGACCATTTTTCAATTTGTTATGATTTATTGACTAACCTATATGTAAACATAAAATAAAATGAAAACCAATTAAAATTGAAAAAAATGCGTGGCAAATAGTAATTATATGCAGTTCAGAAATGCATTGGGCTCAAGAGGGGGGTGCCAATAGCTAGCGCGCTGGGCCCATTACTAATCCAGAAAAACAATACAAAAACCATAAAAGCTGGGGGGTGGCGAATAACATTTTTCGCCTTGGTACTCATATTGGGCCCCAGACTGGGGGTGTGAGTAGTAGAATGGCCTAAGGCCCATAACGAAATTCACCAGGGGAGGGGGGTGTCAAGGAAAAATTGGGGAGATGGTCAGCAAACCTCACCATGGGCTTAAGCCCGAGTCCAGTCCCCTCAGCAACAAAACCCTACGCTACCTCACCTTCCCTCACCACTGTTCATCCTCACGAAACCCTAGCGGCGCTCCATGCATCTCTCTCTGAGACTCTCTGATTCTCTCATCCTCTCAAACCCTTTTCAACCCAGATTCCATACAAAGCAACACCATTGACCTATCAACGCGGAATCTAAACTAATCTCTCTCATGCACAAAACCTAGTTCTTTAGCTAACAACCTAAACTACGAGCGTCAACAAGTTCAGAATGAAGGAGAAAAGGGAACCTGGATAATGCTGTGAAGCCGACTTGACGCTCGGTAATCTGGAGATTTGTTGGGAAAAAAACGCTATGAAGATCTATGGATGATGAAGATCTCTGCAGAATGACGAGCGCAATGAATCTTGATGGAAATTTCTGGAGTTTCTTGTTGATGTTTGAAGGATCTGGAGATCATGAAGATGATGAACAACGATTTGAAGCTCCTATGATCTTCTGGGAAATCGATTGAAGGTTGAATGTTCTGTGGAGTTGAATGATTTCTGGAAATATTGACGAACGAAGAAGATGAATCTTGGTCGTTTGAATCTTCCTGGAATTGGATGAAGAATACACTTGAAGATTGTTCTTGGAGGTTTTCTGGCGAGTTGATGAAGATTGGATGATGATGAACGGTGAAGATTGATGAACACCAACGATTTCTGGGCGAATCTGATGGAGACAGATGAAGAACACAATGAGTTTCCGATGAAGGTTGCAAGTTTCCGGTGGATCTTGATGATTTCCGGCAAGAACACGTTGTTGATGTTGATGAAGAACAGTGAAGATCAGGGAAAATTGCAGTTTCCGGTGAAGTTTGCAGTTACCGGCGAGAGGTTACGGCGGAGGTGCGGTGGTCCGGCGGCGTTTGCATGGCCGGCGGCGAAGGGGGGTTAGTGGGATACGCGTGGCAAGCTTGCAGTGAAGGGTTGTGGTGGTGGAGTCAGAAGCGGACAAGTGGCGTTGAGGGAGAGTGAGAGTGCAACACGTGTGAGGAGAGAGTGAGAGTGGGTCTGTGAGTTGGCAAGGCTGTGTGAGGTGGCTGAAAAATGATGACACGCGTGGCATGTCCCTTTTATATGACATGTGGCAGAATTCTGGACCCCTCTGACTTGGGCCTTGACTGGACACCTGGCCCATTATTAACTCTGACTCTAATTAAAACCTAATTAAATGCTAATGAAAACCCTAATTAAACTAAACGAAATTAATTAAGAAACCTTAATCAAAATCTCTAATTAATCCTAATTAAAGACTAAACGAAAATTACTAATAAAACCCTAAAACAAAATTAATTCTAATTAACCTATTTAAAACAGAAAAAGATTATTTAATATCTATTTATCTGTTTAAGATTCCAATTAAATCTAGAAAATCAATTAAAAAAAATCGAATAAAATCTATAAAAAACCTATTAAATTCTATATTAAATCTATCAAACCAATTAAAAATCTAATCTAACATTATTATACTCTCCTCTTTTAAAACTATATCACAAAACTATTTAAAAAACTAAAAGAAAATTATTTAAAACCTATATTAAACTATTCTATTTAATGATAAAAAAACTAACATCTAAAATGTTAACAAATCCATTAAAACTATTAAAAAAAGGAATGTCTATTTTTAAAAATCTAAAAAAACTATTTATGAAAATCTATTAAATTCTATAAAACAAAATACTAACCTATTTAATCTCTAAAAAAACAGTAAATCTATAAAAAGATCTATTAAAAATGCATTAAAACTCTAGAAAGTAAAAGAAAAATCCCAAAAAATGCCAGGAAGCCGATTAAACCGATTAAAGAAAAATTGCGCAACCACAGCGAAACCCGGGCACCGAGATGGCCTGAAAACACAGGGAACAAGCACCAATTCTCAAAATACGCTCATTCAAACCGGCCTGAACTGCCTGAGACACCAGGGGCTGCAATCCCGAATCAATCTGACCGAGAAAAATGCAATGCATGCAGTATGCGAATGCGAATGCAAAATACGTCGAAACATAAGCCAGGTGTGGGAACTGGTTGGTCAAATTTTGGGGTGCAACAGGTCCATCCGACCAAGTTGTCTAATGTTGGTTGTTCCCTTGTACGCGACATGTGTGTGAAACACTGTTGGTACGTGTTTGTTGTCTAGTCTTCGTTTGCAGAAGTTGGAATGACTCAAGTGGGGGAGAACTTGTGCTTCTCCAGGTTGCTGCAAAGTGTGGAGTGGTAGCTCAGTGTGGTTGAATGCCCATACAGTTTGGTAAAGATGGTTTATACTCCGTCATGATTTTCGGCTGTCTGTTGACAAATTGAGGAACTGATCACCCTTAATCTCTTGTTGATAGTAGTTTGGATTGTGTTGGATAGGATGGACGTGTCTTGCAAGCTTAGATGGCGTGAGCAGTGAATTGTTTGGAGTTCAGCTGGGTGCTTGAGAATTGTTTGGGCGGGTCGGCTCAGAACAGTGTTGAAGTGTTTGAATTTTGATGGAAATCTTCGAGTTATAATGGAAGTGGGAAAGTTGGCAATTTCCGATTAGTCATGGATGTCTGGAAGTTATCCTGACAAAGTAAGTGTTACAGGGCCAGGATGTGAAGTGGGGTTGTGAAAGACTTAATTTCGGGAACTGGTCCGAGATTGAGAACCCATGTTGCATGTGCGTTTGGATGGTCAAGGAGTTAAATTAATCAAGTAGTTGAGACTCGCGTTTGGTGTGGGTGCTACAACAATAGACTCCGAGGTTAAGTATATAAAGAGTGGATGGTGACTTCTGGAGATTACTAAAGGAAGTAAGATACGGGACACAAGATTGGTATGGTTAAATCTTCAACCATTTTAAGAAGCTGAAGATGTATTGAATGGCCTTCTAAGTGCAGAATGTTGTTTCTACGACCCTGTAGTAACGGGAGGACCGTAATTTGGAATGACGCAAGGTTAGGAGCGTGGGAAGTCATTACAGTGCTCTATGTGACGAGAAGGTAGTGACATGGAATTGAGTAATTATTGATGTAATATGTTTGGATGTTGTGATGAGTGTGATTCGTGTTTTCGCCATAGGTTTACAACTGCGTGTCCGTTTGGAGTGGAATTTTCCACACTTGAGTTGGTGAGCCAAGGGTTGTGTAACCAATGGTGTTTTGATGTATTAGAAGAATATAGAGGATCATGTTGCATATCGGGAGTTTGAGTTATCAGTATTAGAGAGGAAGTAGTGTTATGTCACTATGAAGAAAGTTCAAAGAATTTTGGAAAAGTTGTCAACAGCTTGTGTGTTGGTTTTGTTGAATCCGACGGGACTATTTGTTGTGTTGTGTGATGCTTTGGTGATATGATTGGGAGATACGTTAAATGCGTAATTAAAAGTACAAGAGGAAATATCTGACAAGTGACTTAGGGTTGGTTGCTGTTGTGTGTTTGTACCGGAGTTTGGGAGCCTCAATTGTTTAGTTGGGGTTCGAGATGGTTAATGATCTTAAGAGCTTAAGGTATTTATTTTGTTTGAGAAAATTGCATAGGATGCAGAGGAAATAATAGAGACTTCGTATGGAGTTGAGCTTTGTATGATGAGACTGATTATTGGTATTCTCGATGGGATTCGAGAAGGTTGGAATTCTAATTGGAGTTAATAGATTGATTGAGTTTAATGGATTGAAGTCGAAGGATTGATTTTCAGATTTATGGAAATGGTGACACGAGATGTTGTGATAGAGTCTATGTGTCCGAATAGTGTGGATTGGATGAGAGTACCTTGAAAGAATTGTTTTGGTGGCCACAGATGGAGAGAGAAGTGGTTGCGGTTGTATATGCTGATTAGACTTGTTGAAAGTCGAAGTGTGAACATCAGAGACTGTTGGCCTGATGCAACTGTCGAGTAATTCTGAGAAGTATGTGATACCGTCTAATATCGTTTCAGATGGGAACCTGTGTTTTTATTGAGATTTTGGAAGAGTTTGCGGACGTTTTGGGTGCCATGTTGAAATTGAACTTTGTCTAGCATCCGTGAACGGATGGGCAGACAAAAGGAGCTATCCAGTATGTAGAGGATTTGTTGAGAGCTCGTGTGTTGGATCAAGATGGGTAAGAAGGAGGTGTGGGACTCCTTTGTGTTGATATGTGTCTGGCAAGAGTGTTGTACTCGGACTTGGGATTGTGCAAGAGACGACTGAAAAGATTAGAGGATCCAAGAAAGGACGTGTTTTGAGAGGCAAACTGCGTCTTGTTGAATCTGTATCAGAGTAGCGCAGCGGAAGCGTGGGAAAATAGCATGTTAGATTGTTTTACCGCTGTCACTAGAAGAAATTGCATGATGTGTTCATGTGTCTAAGCTGAGGAAGCGCATCAATCCAGATGGATGGTGTATGAATGAGAGAGGATTTGACTGTTGAGACAACTTTAAGGAAAAGGGATTGTCTTGGTAAAGGTATTTTGGAGGATCAACTAGAGAAAGTTGGATTTGAACCGGATAATATTTTCGAGGACGAAAATTCCTAAAGTGGGGGAGAGTTGTAACAACCCGATTTTTAATAACTGATTAATTGTACTAGTTAGTTGGTTTGTATGGTTTAAGTGAATTATTGGATTTAACTGATTTATTCTATTTGGTAGAATCATGAGGATTTATCAGATGTTTTCTAACCAATGTCAAGATGAGATATTTTATGAGAAAATGAATTGACAAATATTTTAAGAGAAGAAATATATTGGAGAGAAATAGGAGGGCAGGACATATATATATGGGGGAAGAGGAACGACAATGAAAAATAGAAAACATGAAAGGAAAGTGGAGGAAGAAGAGAAAGTAGAAGGAAAAAGAAGGAAAAGCTTGGAAAAGCTCAAGAACGACTTCTAGCTTCTGATTAATCGAGGTAAGAGTGTGAAATCTTACTATCTTAATCAATATGTATGATTATGTATATGTGTGTTTGGATTTGTTGGGGGTTTCCTACATTTTTCCATTTTAGGTCGGAAGTGGATTTAATCGGTAGAAACTGAGTTTTATCGGTTAGAATTTGGAATAGGCGGTGTAGTATAGTCGGGTGATAAGTGGGCTGCGCTACTGGAACAGATTTGGATTAAATCGGTTGGTTTTGCGAGGTTTGGGCTTTTGAACAACCATGGAAGTTCTGATCTCGCAGGTTCGCCAGGCGAAGCCCAGCGAACGGTAGCGAATCAAGTCAGAACCAAACACCTTGTCTTTGTTGGCAAGTTCGCCAGGCGAATGAGTGTGGCGAAGGTTCGCCAGGCGAGTATGCTAGCGAGTGCTAGCGAGTAATTCCTGAATAAATCCCAGTGGTCTCCACTGACAAGTTTGCCAGGCGAACGGGTAGCGAAGGTTCGCCAGGGGCTTCGCCAGACGAAGGTTAGCGAACGCAGCAACATGTTTTCTTTTCTTGTGCTTTCCATTCGTGGATTGATTGTGTGGTTTGGTTGCGATCATTCCTTGTCTGAGATGACTAATTATATGCTGTTATGTGTGTTGTGGGTAGCCGTATGGCGTGAATCCTAGATTATGAATTGGTTGTGAATATGTGGCCTTTTGGCATATGTGACGCATTGTTTAAATTGATTGAAAATGCATGATGGATGTGATTGAGTTTATTGCCGTTTGGCACGATATTTGCAAGTGCATATTACTCGTATGTGATGTATGATGATTGTAAATGTGAACCATGTTTAAATATTGTGAGTGCATAATGAATATATGCGATTAACATGATGAATGCATGAGTATGTTTGTAAACATGTGTGCATTTCAAGAGTGTCATGAGTCATGTTGCATGTGAAGCATCATGGTATGCATTCTTGTGTGTCTGATTCCTCAGAGAATCTGCAGAACCTCGTGTGCCCTTGTGGGGGTGTGAGTGATGGTTATTTATTGATCCCTCGGAGGATTTGCAGAACCTCGTATGTTGCGATGGTTATATTGATTCCTCGGAGAATCTGCAGAACCTCGTGTGCCCTTGTGGGGTGTGAGCGATGGTTATTTATTGATTCCTCGGAGAATCTGCAGAACCTCGTGTGCCCTTGTGGGGTGTGAGCTATGGTTATTTTATTGATCCCTCGGAGGATTTGCAGAACCTCGTATATTGCGATGGTTATATTGATTCCTCGGAGAATCTGCAGAACCTCGTGTGCCCTTGTGGGGTGTGAGCGATGGTTATTTTTGGTTCTTCAAATTGAACATGCTGAAATGAGTCGGTACTGCATTTGCATCTGCATAGAGTCGTGTGTCGGTCTCTATGAGTTGCATGTTGTCATCTTCATATGATGCATTGGTGAAATAAACATGAATGTAGATGTTTATGTGGATTAGCAATGGAATAAACATGTTGTAAATGTTTATGTGAAAATGGTGTGAATTATAGAAGTATGATTGTATATGCTTATATGATTTGCGGTAAATGAAACATAATGTATATGTGATTGTTAGGAGAAGTGTATATATATATATATATATATATATATATATATATATATATATATATATATATATATATATATATATATATATATATATATATATATATATATATATATATATATATATATATATATATATATATATATATATATATATATATATATATATATATATATATATATATATATATATATATATATATATATATATATATATATATATATATATATATATATATATATATATATATATGATATGATATGTTGATGTGGGAGTGGTGAGTGTGTGAATTGATTGAGAAATGTGGCATATATGTATTTTATGGTTGTTTATATACATAATTATATGCATTGTTATTATGGTAATATTTCTCACCCTTCTGCTATTTTATGATGCTCTATGAGGCATTGCAGATTAGGATTGCTGGAGGTGTATTTTGGAGTATAGTTCCTTTTCTCTTGAGTCGGTCGCTCTGATATGTAACGTCGGGTAGCTAGGCTTGTAGAGTATCTTCGTGATACATTATATATATGTAATAGTTGATGATGTTTGGTAAACTGTGATTGATGTTATGAACAACCTAATGACGTATACTTGTATTTTATCATGTCTTAAGTAATTCAATGTTTTAGTCTTCCGCTTTAATAGAAAACATGAATATGCTTATTTTAAGAACCATGCGTTTATTCTTTTTCGTTGAGATTTACTCCTTTTGAATTATTTCTTTATAAACATTAATATTCATGTGGTCGTTTCGTGAGTAATGTGACGCACTTCTTTTATACCATGAAATAAATATACTCTGATGGAATTTTTAATTCGTGCCTAAGTGATTTAATTGTGTTATTTGGGGGTATAGAAAGGGGGTGTTAAAGAGTCAAGTGATCCTAGGGTAATTGGCTTGCACACGTAGATTGAGGGTTCAAATGTCTCCGGTGGAGGGAAAAAACCAGATGACGGATCAATGCGGCTCCGGTCATCTTCCCCAATGGCTTCAAAATGCAGGTCACTTGGAACCTCACCAAAACTCACAATTTCTATACCATTCAACTCGTCTTGTCGCGTAGGTTAACAATCCATGGTTCTTTTTCATTTTTAATCCATAAACAAGGGAAAACGCAAGCATCATGATTTGAGCAAGATTCACCAATCATCACAAACAACCCTAAAACTAAACCAGAAATGATCTATAGACTTAGGGGATCATGGATATGCAAAAATGGCGTGGGATTATGGCATGAACAGAGAGAAAAATTGAGAGATAACTTACTCAACGGAGCACCTCTGTTGGGTCTTGATTTGCCACTGAAGCTTGAGAAAAACCACCCAGAAATGTTCCTTGCACCTCAATGAAGCTTCTAGTAATACTCAATTGGATTGAAGTGGCTTGATTCCTGATTTCACCATTTCCATTTTTCTTGCTCGTGTGTAACTGTTTTCTCCTCAATTCTCCATGGAAATTCACTTCTGATGGCTTGTGAAGGATCCTGAGTTCTTATGCAATGGATCTAGATTGGTTTGAGGCCCAATCAAAGCCTACTTTGATCCAATTGAAATCCAAAATTTCTCACTTTGAAGCTCTAAAATTGCCCATGAAATGGCTCAAAACACTCTCCAATTTGCTTTATACATGTTGCTTGTGATGTAAGGAACTCAATGGACCAGATTATCCCCTTGTTTTGATCTTAATGGTGAATTTGGAATGTGTACCTTAAGCTTGAAGTAACATGGAATTTACACATGAAAAATGGCCCTAAATTGCAATTCTGAAATTGGCATCATGCTTAGTATGTTTAAGGCACTCAAAAAATGCCTAAATTTGACATGAATTGGTACAAAATGAATTTAATCCAAATTATGCCTTTCAAGTGTTCTTTCATGGAAATTTCTTCACTAATATCTCAATCTAATCCAAACCCATGAAAAGTGATGATTTGATAATGAAAATGATGTCATTTGAAGAAAGTTTGATGTTGGAAAAATCTCCATTTGAGATGTGCAAAGTTGTGAAATTGACCTATAAAGAAAGTGACCTGTAATCCAAGTTTCCCAAAATACCCCTGCCTTGCAAGCTTCATATCTTGAGCTTCACAAATCAGATGAAGGACTTATAGGACTTTTTGGAAATCTAAGATCATAAGGAACAACTTTCATGTTTGGGTCATAGTGAGGAGAGACATCCTTCTAGGTCAAAAGTGTCTTGGAAGTTGGTTGACTTTTGTTGACCAAAATCGCATTCATTTGAGGACCCATAACTTGCCAGCTTCATAACTTGAGTTCTAGAAATCAGATGAATGACTTATAGTACTCAAAAGAAAGCTAAGAACATGATCTACAAGTCTTGTGTTGGAGTCAATATGGGATGAAACTTGTATCGTGAGATATGTGGTCTTGAAGTTAGACACTAAATAAGGGATTTTACACTGACAAGCTTAGAAACCCTAGCTTAGCAACTTCTCACACTCTTGAATATTGATGAATTGATCTTGAAATGATATATGAAATGTCTCAACACAACATTCCATGATCACAAAGACTTGGAATTGAGTCTTAATCTCCTTTAATTCAACTGTTGACTTAGGGTTAACTAGATGAAAACCCTAGTTGCACCACCTTTGGCTGTGGCTCTTTGTACTTGACATAATGACTTACACATGCTCCTCAATGACCCTCAAGACATCCAATGAGCTTCTATGATGTTCTCCATCCATGATCATGGACTCGCTATCATTTGATAACTTCACATGGCCTCCAAGATAGGAGGTGAACCATAAACTTTGATATGCACTTTGAGAGAACTTTGATTCCATTCTGATGATGATAACCACTTGGCTGCTTGAATAAGACCTCTTGATTAGGCTTGGAAGCTTTGGTGACCTCCTCTTGCTAGGCACACCTCCCTCAATCCCCTGTACATGGACAATGGTATGCAAATGCTAATGCTATATGAATGCAATGAAAAGAAAAAGTTAAAGAAAAAGGTTGGGCAAATTTTGGGGTGCAACAATCACCAAGAAGGGGTGGGTACAAACAAACGTTTTAGCCTAATATCCTTTGTTTCTTAAACCGTGAACCAGACCATGTTACAACCCTCAAAAGACCTAATTGAGGAGGGGTTTATTCTGAAAGCATACTATTGCAAGGTTGCACAAACAAACTCCCCACAAATTTGCTAATCTTCAACATTGATGTCATTCTCCTTGCTATATATTTCACACATTAGATAAATTATCACAACGTCTGGACTAACGGTCCACTCAACTCACACTATCAAATCACTCTAATAAATGACTTTTTCAAAACATGCATTAACATTGCATTAAGATTACCATTTGTGAATGTACAATTTTAACTACAAATTAGTGCTTGACATCGAAGAACTCCAACAAGGGGAAATCAAAGAGGAGCTTGAACTTTTAGTGGCATCGACCCAAATCAAGACTACCTCCAAACCCTTAATCTGGGGCAAATCCTCAAGAGCTCAATCTGGGGAAAATCCTTCAAAAGTTCAATCAGGGGCAAGCCATCTCAGAGCACATCAAAGCTCAACTTCCAAAGATCAGACTATTTATAGAATTGGTTAATCAGGGGAAGACCATCACTCTATTTAGGTGTTGAGGTGAATCATGTCAGGGTAACTCCTAAAAGCTTTTGTTCAAGGAGATTCATACAAACTAGGGAAAAACAAGTTTCAAGAGGGCATACCCTCTCTATATTTTTAAGTTGTACAAGCAGATATTACTAGACACGGGTAATCATCGAGTTCAGAGCAAAAACACGATCTTTATGAGTTGATCATGTCGCTACGCTGATTTTCAAGTTGTCTTGACCTTCAAAACACAAAGTTGTGGTTCTCTTAGAAACGGACAACATGACTTATCATCAAGTACTTAAACCTAAGGCGCCGAAAGCATCTTCGTCCGCTTCGATCATGGCATCTTCAAAGATCTAATGTCGAGGAAATCAAACTCTCCCACCATCCAAAGTCCAATCCGCATTGGCGACTACCAAAAATCCACCATGTTGAAACCTTTACAAAACATATCCAATCACCCATCTGCAATCATATGCATCATAAAACACCATACATTCCTTATCATAAGCATCATGTGCATCATATGCATACATGAACCAAATCATTATAATTCCCCAACACTTGCATATCAGTGTGTCAGCATTTGCAGTGCATCATTACAAAATTAAGCATTCATACATGCATAAGTCAAGATCCAGGATCAATCTCGAGATTCCAAGATAATCTTCAACCTAGCTAGGGGTATCTTCTTCAAGTCTGTGGGTGTTCCTCATAGAGTTGTTTCAACCTTTTGTTGATGAAGCTATGATCTCCAAGCAGGTCAATGGGTGTTCCCTATTGAGTTGTTTCCTCAACCTTTTGTTGATGAAGTTGTATCCCCAGCTAAGCCAGTAGCATTTCTCCGAGTCAGTGGGTGTTTCTCATTGAGTTGGTTCTATTCACCTTTTTGTTGATGGAGTTTCTATCCTCATACCAGTCTGTGGTTTTTATCTGAAAAAATTTCTAGCTTCCTCTTGGGCGTTTCCCGGTGAATTGGTTCTTTTAAACCTTATGTTGATAAGTATGGTGTACCTCAGTGACTTTTTTGCTTCAATCTTTTGTTGACATCTCCAAGCAAAGTCTTACCCATCATACATCTAGCAAGCTTGACCTTTTGTCAATAATCGTATTATCACCCTTTTAGTGGTATCCATTCTTGTTGATTCAACCTAACCTTCATCCTTTTGGTGTTGGTGATTCTCAAGATTAGGATGTTTCTATCATCCTTTTTGTGGTAGTGTAGCACCCCAAAATTTCGCCCTTTTGATTTAAGCGTAACTGGCTTGTGTTTCTCTTTATTTTGAATTTCTTCATATCATGACATTGTTTCTTGATACATGGGATCAAGGTGTTTCTATAGCTCAGGGTTCCCTTTCATTGCAGGTTTTAAGCAGCGAGCATTAGAGGCTTCGGCATTTATTTGGCCCAACAATCGAGTGCCCGATTTTATTTTATTCAGCAGTTTATTTTTAGTACATGAAATAGTTCACAGGTTATCCCAGGAATTTTCACTGTTGCAATATCAAAAGGCAAGTTTCAGAGCCTAAATGAGGCTTAGAACGGGTGGAAACAGACGAATATGCAAGTTTCCCTCCAAATGGCGCATTTTTCAAAATTTGTGAGTGGTTAACCAATTAACCAATTTGCACTAGTAAATGGTTAATCGATTAACCAAAGGAAATTTTGTCTAGATACGTGCATTTTCAATGTTGTCACTTTTGGGGTCTATTTTGATCACTTGTGAATTAATTTTTACACCAGTAGAAGGATCTAGAATCACTCTAAATTTTGATCAATTTTCAAAACCAATCCAATTTCCCTCCAAATTCTCATTCCTAATCCCATTCCAATTTTTAAAACCTCATTCCAAACCATAATTTCACTCCTAACCAAGAGCTTATTTAAGCTAATTCATTCCAAACCTCAAGGGAGGATCCTCATAATTTCATATTTCACACTCATGCACTCTCACTTTTCAGAATTTGCTCTCAAATTCTCTCAACTTTTTTACACTCCAAAACTCCATTAGAGCTCTTTTCACTTGAGTTCTTTGATTCTTCATTTGAATCTTTGAATTCTAGAGCTTAACCTCCATCATCCATCTCCATCAACTTGAATTCATCATTTGATTTTCATTTGGATTTGGTTTTGAAAGCAAGCTTATAAGTGATTCTTGGATCAACTTTGGCTTATTTTGGGTCATTCTTTACTTCTGTTGCAACAAAGCTCTTGGATCTTGAAGTTTTCTTGAGTTTCTAGCTTAGATCTATCATTTTGCAGTAGAACAACACTTACCAAAGCAAATCTGAGCTTTGAAGGTTGGTTAATTCTAGATCCACTTCTGTTTTGAGCTTATTTGGATAATCAAAATGTAGATCCTTAATTTTAATCGATTTTGATGATTTGATATATGTGATTTGTGGTCTCAATTCTTGGTTAAGTTTGATTGATGTGTGATCACTGATTTTTGGTGTGAAGTTCGTGCATAAGTGATTAAATGATCATTTGGACGAATGCACAATTGATTAATTACTGGAAGTGCTTTTAAATTGTTGTTTTTCTGCTTCTTGTGCAGTGTTAATCGATTAACCAGTTGTAGTGCAAAGCTGGTTAATTGATTAACTAGTGCAAATTTCAGCATATTTGGCTTTTCAAAGAGGGTTAATCGATTAACCACTTTTGCACTGTAAAGGGTTAATCGATTAACACTGAACCAGAATGTGATTTTTGGTTGTTTTCAAGCATTTTTTGATTTCTTTCCACCTCTAACCTTCATGGATTGATATGATGCATTTGTGTGAACTGTTTTTAACCTTCTTCATCATGCTTGATTGTTTAATTGCGATTCTTCGACGCGCGACTTTTGGTTTCTGTTGATAAATGTTTGAAATGTTTATGATGCTTGCTTGATGTGATGATCGTTTGTTTTGCTCATTTGTATCATTTTAATTGTTAATGCTTGATGATCATCTTGATGGACTTGTGATGCATGTTCGTATTTGCTTCCGATTACGTTTGTCGCATGATCGATTGAATTGATTAATTTATGTGAATTGTATGATGTTCTTGTTGATGCTTAATGATGATCTTGTTGAACACTTATTTTTGATTGTTAATGCATATCCATCTTTTTTTGACACTTGTTCTTGATTGATGCTTGTTCATATTGATTAGCATGTTTGTTGCCCTGCTTTCTACAGCTGTGATGTTCTAAATTTACATGCTGTTGTATGTAATTCTTGCTTGCTGTCTGCCTTTTACACCTGCTTTTTATGTTGAATTAGTAGCTGTTGAATGCTATTGTGCTGCGTTGCTGGATTTTATTACTGTTTTGTGCAAGAAGCGTTGTTGTAGCTGTTGTTTTTGCCTTGTTTTCTTTGTTTTTTGTTTTTTTTTCTTGCATGCTCCCTTAAGGCCTCCTAGTCCAACTTAATATTTTATTAAGCTTGGAGTAGGATAGAAACTAGGAGTGTAATCCATGCATGATAACAAGTAAGTTAGTTGCTTTTAACCTCAACCTTAGGTCCATCTTTTGTATGCTAACATTAGGATAGAATTTCCTTTCATATCCCGACCTTAGGGCCACTTTGCATGACAACGTTAAGACTTAGTTTCCCCTTATACCTTTCATGTGTCTTTCTATCTTATCATCTCAAAACAATTCTAACACACTTAATAAAGACGATGAACATTGTGCGCCACGAGCCTTAAGCATATGGGAAATGATGGGTGAGGGGTCTCCTCTCATTCGTCTAGAGTGTTTAGCATACGTCCCTGAGGACGATATACAACGCATTTCCTATATCATAGTCTTTAGTGTAATATGAATCACAAATCAGTTCAATTCACTTCACTAAAATTCACAAACAAAATTCAAACCTTTTATCCTTCGGGATTTTTTCTTCAACTTCATTTTCAGAAAGAATGCGTTACTTTTCCATTCTACTGCAAATAGGCATCGACCCTAATTGCTGGAATGGGAACTTAACATCGCTTATAAAAAACACTTAACCAAGTTGTGGTTTTGCTTAGCCGAACTACGGCTGCTCTGATTTCTCATACCAAATGAGGATACGTAGGCACAAAACGGTGATGTCTTGGCGAGCAACCTTCCCCCTTCACCCGTAGTTTTCCGAACTACGTTGACTCTAACTTTCCCATTGCACGAGGGAATACGTAGGCATAGGGCAGTGATGTCCTATTGAGTCTCTTTTTTTCTTTTCCCTTTCCCGTTCTATTTAGCAGTAACTTTTAGATAACTCACCCTTTGATTAGACAACAAGCGTGGATCTCGTTGAGTACAACAAGCATTGAACACAAGTTATGAAAACAATCTTGTATATCTGGTTTCTTCAAGTCTTCAAGTCTTTATATATCCAATAAAAAAGATTAGTTGGATGGTAGATATGGTATTCTTCATGAATAAGCTAGAGACTTGAGTAACAGTTTAATACAGAGGGGACAAGAATCGTACTACCTCAATTTCCTTACTCCATGAAATCCGCTTAGTGGAAGGAATATTGGTTTGTACCATGTACAATTTTTCCCATGTATAAAATCATTCTTATCTTCCATTATTCAGTAGCTTCTGGGTAAAACGTTGTTTGAAGCATGAGTTAGAATAGTTGATTTTGCTTGAGTTCAGAAACTTCAATCATTAATCAGAAGCTTGATCACATTAATATCTGACTTTAGATTCTTCAGAGTTTTTAGAACCTTCACCTTTTAATATTCGAAAGCTTAAGTATTCTTCAGAAGTGAATTGATCAGAGTCACATGTCATAAGCAAGATCCAAGAGAATGTTGCAGCAACAACATATAATTTCCTTAGAAGCTTTTCATCTGTGAGTTTGAGTAGAAGCGATTCAGATCAATATATTCAGAAACTTGTAATGTTCCATGTTCAAGAGTCAGAATCAAAGTTGTTTGCTAAAGATACACAATAACACATTGTTGGGGTACTAAAATTATTCTCATACAAATACTGACTTGTTATCACCAAAACTTAGAGATACAGATGCTGAACCAAATCTTGTTCTAACAATCTCCCCCTTTTTGATGAAAAAAATTTGCCGGGTAATCACCAAAAACATATATCAGAAAGAAACACAAAGCTCCCCCTAAAATGAGCAACTCTAAAAGGATAATCAGAATGAAATAACAATTCACTAATTAACCTTTTGTAGGAGTAGATGAACCTTCTGTTCAAAAGAACTGGTTTATCTGTCAGAAGTTTCTTGAACTTAGCGCATATCAACTTTTGATGAGTTTTACTTCTGATCAATTGAATAAACTTGAATTATCTTTGAAGTCTTTTCTCACTCAAGATGATTCAGAACTTTAAGAAGCTAGCATATCTTTAAAGTTTGGGCTAGGGGTTTATTTCTAAGTATACTTGATAAGATATCGCATCTTATGCCTACACATCCTTACGGGAGTGGAATTAGAGTATTTGTAGTTCCCCTAAAGGGTTTGAGGAGTTCTTTGACTGTGGTCAAAGTTCCTACGGTTTTAGGGTGGTTGATTGATTGATTTTAGGAGAAAAGACGAGTTGTCATTTTAAGGGAGATTTAACCGCCACAAGTGTAATAGATTGTATTGTTGTGGGGTGGAGATTCTATCTTGCTTAAGATGATTAACATCTATTTCTCTATTGTGTTTGAATATTGTTTGAATTATTTTGATCGTTTTGTTTCTATGTTGTAAGATAAAGACAAAGGTCCTCCTATGGGGTAGGATCTGTCTTAAGGATCAACTTGAATGGGATCAAGGATCATGGGTAAAATGGTGCAAATGTATATGCAATACACGCAAGTTTTAAGTCACGTGTAGGTTCTTCCTTTGGACAAAATGCGATGCGGGAATATAAGTTGCGATAAGGTAAATTGCTATAAAATAAATTGCAGAAATGAAAAAGGGCAAATAAATAAAACATACATAAACGCATGAAAGCGCTGAAGTGTGTGAGAGTGAATTGCGAATCGAAGTGTAAACGTGCTCGATTGATTACATTTTTACGATGTGAATTGATTTTAGTTGATTAATTTTAAACGAGAAGTTGATTTTAGCTGGGTTGATTTTTAAGAAGTGGTTTAATTGATTTTAAGAAGTTATATTAGTTCATTTGAATTGATTTGTAAGAAAAATAAATTGTATTATTTTTGGTGAGATTCTTTTTTTAAAATGTTTAATTACATTGGATTACTTAAGTTGGACAAAAATAGTTTCTAATAAATTATTTATTGAATAGATTAATTATTAGTTAATGAAGAGAAGTTTTATTATTAAAAGGTTATATTATAAAAAGGACAAATTAATTAATTTCTTTTAAAAATGTTATTAAAGTATTAAAGGTTATTATAAAATAAGTTCTTTATTATAAAATAGTTTTTATTAAACGGATACAAGTTATTATGAAAAAGATTTATTTTAAAACAAGTTATATGTTTATTTTAAAAGTTATTAAGTTGTATATAAAAAGTGAAATAGGTTAATTAAAAAAATTAATTAAAAAGATTAATTAAAAAGAACAATTATATTAAAAGGTCAATAGAGAGTTGATATTAAATTAATTAATAGATTAGATAAGAAGATTAAAATTAAAATGTCACCATCTTAAAATAAAAGGTTGATTAAAGTTGATTTAGTTAATTATAAAAAAGGTTAATTCATTTTAAATAAAAAACTAATTAAATATTAGGTTAATTAGGGGTTAATGGGGCTAATTAGTGGGTTAATTAAGGAGGACGTATGATCCGGTGAGGCGCGGGTTGTGAGGTTTTACCATGAGGCTACGGTGTGGATCGTTGGATTGTGTAGTAAGTGGTGTGTGCGGTGCTGATGCGTGAGGTGCATAATAATATGGTGAGGATGCGCGTACAGGATCACAACAGAAAATTACAACAGAAACCCTAAGACCCCCCAAATCAGAAATCGCCCTTCCTTCCTCGATGCGATTTTCTCTCGGCGACCTCTTCTCCCTCGTCGCTATTCTTCCTTCTTCCTCAAATTCTTCTCGCTTCCTCCGTCATCTTCTTTCTCTATTTCATAAACCTTCTTCTTTTCCTATTCGATTTCCTCGCCTGATTTCCTAAAAAAACAAAACTCAACAGATTAATGTTAGTCAAAATAATGGTTTCGCGGTTTTGTTGGCGGGGGTTTCGAAGGTGGTTGAATTCGCTGACGGGGCGGCGACACTGATTTGCGGTGGTTATGGCGATGGATGACGGATGTGGAAGCGAAGAGGGTTTGGTCGGTGGTTTTGATGGAGTTTGTTGAAAGGTTTCGTGGCAATGGTGAATGGAAGTGGTGGATTCACGGTGCCGGCAAAAGAAGAGATAAGCTTTCGACTCTCTCTTTTCGTATTTTTAGGGTTTCTTGATTTAGGGATTTTTTGTGTGTTTCTGAGAACGGTTGTGTGGATTTTTCCTCCCTTTCAATTGCGCATACTTTCCCCATTTATATGCTTTGCGGAATTCTCTTCATGATATTGAGTTAATACACATAATGCTGATTTGATTGCTTGGGATTATTGTCTGTTCTTGATTAGGAAAAAAGAATATCATGTTGTCCTCAATTTACGAATGTACTGTCTGGTTTTTACTTTGCTTGGTTGTGCATTCTAGGTTTGTTTTGGAAAGGAAGTAAAGCTTGTAGTGTTATTTCCATTCCAATCCAGATATGTTCTGAATTTGTTCTAAGGCATTCAAATCGAAAATTGATTGCTCTTGGAATGTTGAATTAATGCTCCTTTACTGCTCTTGTCCAGGTTAATCAGGTGAATCAAGGACGCCTCACAAAAGGAAATTAGGAAAGAAAACCAACGAGAGGCCTCGAGTGTTCTTCAACTTATTAGCAACAAATTTAATTCACATCATACACCTAGATCCTGTGGTAGGACCTCTGCTTTGATTATCCCCATGTTTTGAAAATATTTTGAACTTGTCTGGATTTGTGTTGTTTTGATTTCTTCCCAAAACCTGAGTTTGTGACTCTTAACTCTCTGATGCTCAAGCAGCCTACAGTTTATAGATGCAGGAACCTGAACTATGGGAAATTCTCTATTAGTGGACAAGACCAAAGACTAAAAAAGGTCCAGTAAGATCAAATTGAAAGTGAGAAGCTTCGGCTGAACTGAATTTCACCCTCTTTGTGTCTGGCTCGGCTTCTAGTTTAACTTGTTTTTGTAGGGTTTTGGAGTGGTTTTGTTGTGAAAGGAAGTTGTGTCGTATTTTGCAGGTGAAGATATGCTCCAGATTGAAGAGGCGTTGTCTTATTTGCAGGAAACAGAAGGTTGTGGTTCTACAAAGTGCGAAGCTTCCAATTGGCCAAAGACGGTTTTCATGAGTATTCTGCCAAGCTTGCTGTCGCTACTGCGAAAATCGGCGCCAGCTGAACAGAAGAGTCGCCACCGTGCGTTATTTATCCCAAAGAAGGGAAAGGAAATGCTCGAAGTAAACCTACCACAAAGACGGGAAAGGAATGGTCATCGCAACCAAATCCTGGATTTGGGAGTCGGTTACGCAAGGGGAAGGTATTAGCACCCCTCGCGTCCGTCGTACTCGACGGGATCCACGCTTGTTTTCTAGTACGGATTGTTATTCTATCTATTCTACAGGCCTGGGGTTAAAAGAAAATAAAATGACTCGGCAAAGTATCGCACTTTATGCCTACGTATTCCCGTCTGGAACGAGAAATCAGAGTCAACGTAGTTCGCCTACCTACGGGAAAGGAGGGGAAGGTTTCTCGCTAGGATATCACATCCTATGCCTACGTACTTTCATACAGCATGAAAGATCAGAGCAAACGTAGTTTGGGCCACGTACGACACAAGTCTGTCTGAATGTTTTTTATCTCCTTATGAAAGGGTTTTTCCTGATTAAGAGTCCAAGCGGACAAAAATGACGTTTTTGATTGGTTTACAGTCTTTTACGCAAGAACTGTCTTTTATGGTGTTTGAAATGTTTATTGTGTTTTTCTGATTGTTTTGAGAAAGAAGAGACAGAACTCTAGAGCCTATGGTTGAAAAGGGAATCAAAATCAACCCTAATGTTGTCATGCATGGATGAGAACCTAGTGTCTGTCATATTTCTCTCTTGCGCAGAGAGAAACAGAGATCCTAAGGGGATAAACGGAAAAGAAGCAGCATATATACAGTAAAGCAGTAAAATGCATGAATGCAGCAATACAAGCGAGGCAAGGGAGTCCCACTCAACCTCGAACCTAGAAAACAATGAGCGAAGTGAAACAGCTTCACCCCAATCTCAAGGGGACAATTGACAAACAATACAATCAAGAAACTCAAACAATACATCACCAGCTCTACACAACACCAGCAGCTCTAAACAGCAAAACCTGACAGCACAAGCTCCTTCTTCTATCAGTCTTCAAGGCAATGAACTCTATCCTCAATCTTCAAGGGATTCTTCAAAGCAAACTCTCCTAGATGATAAACAGTTCACAAAATGAGTTTGGATGTTAAACAGTCTGCTGAGCACCAAAGGTGGCCTACAAACAGTTAACATAATACAGACTGTTTCTCTCAAAGTTCTATCTTCCAGATACAGTCACTAATCCTTCCAAAGGAGGGATGTGAGTATTAAGGAGAGACTTTTAATCATTGAGAAGAATGGAGGCAAAAGAAACCATCCATGTTTATGAAAAAAATTTCTATTCTAAGGCTCTGCCTATTTCCTATGTCCTAGGTCTTCAAACAGCTTCAAGCAAGCCAAGCATCTTCATCAAGCTTTGATCTTCAGCTTCAACTTTGTCTTCAATATGCTTCATCATCATGCTCTTCAAACCAAGCCCATACCCCAAGCAAAGCCCAATAAGCCCCCACAAACAATATAAACCCCAAAAATGGGCAAACCAAACAAGCAAACAATTGCAAAATATACGAAAAATATTAATATAGTAGGGAAAATTCTAATATTATTTCTAGGGGATCTACTATACCTACCCTTAATACCCTATATGCCCCAAGTCCTAATTCAATCTAAAAACCTAAAATAAATTGTTTTAATGCACCTAAGTGGTGTATAAACCCTAATCTAACCATCCTAATGTTCACTAATCAAAATTACCTAAAAATAATCCTAAAAATCATGGAATAAAATTCAGGGGTACCTAATATGTATATCTAATTGTCCTAAAAAGATTGGCCTAAAAAAGTAATGGGAATTACCTAAACAAAAATCTACAAAATCATGGATCAACATAAAAGAAATAAAATGCAATAAAAGTAGAAAATATACAAAAAAATACTAAAATGCATGAGATGACAAATATTTTTATTTTATATTTTTCTAGACAAAAATATGAAATGGGAGAAAAAACTCCCATTAAAAAATCATTAATTTTCAATTTGATATGATTTTCTAAAGTTTGAAATAAAATGGAATGAATTAAAATGAATTATGAAGGGAGTGGGTGCAGGAAGTAAACGTATCCAGTTCAATTCACACATGGGCCCAGACTGGGGGGTTCAGATAACAAAGCGTCCTGGCCCAATATCCACTCAGAAAAACAATTAAAAATAACAAAGAAAAAGAAAAGTAAGCGGTGCGAAAAGCAAAGAATTTCAGTTCATTATTGAAGTGGGCCTCAATTGGGGGTGTAATTAGTGATCCAACCCAGAATTCCCTTTTAATGAAACGCATCGTTTCATTGTGCTTTCAGACTCCCTCCAAAATGAAATTGAATGTGGGTCGTTGGATCACGCGGGGGTCAAAGGGTCTGGCTTGCATCTGATGGCTGAAACATCATCATCAACCTTGAGCTAGGGTTCTAAGGAACCTCCATGGAAATGCAGAACCAAGCTTCATCTTCCTCAACTCGAATTCCCTCAAAACTTCATCAATTCTTAAAATGTAAAACCCTAACATGCTCTAAATTTCATGCTGAACACGATTACAATATCAAAATCCATTGAATCTTCCTCTAACATGAAACACGAATCAAACCTCAAATTATGCTCAGAACTCAAAACTCACCATTCTTGAAATTGCTTACACTAAAATGCTCACCTCTTATCACTGATCAAATTCCACTAAAAAACTAAGGTTATCACTCAAAATTCAGGGAGTTCTTGGTCCAAACAGAATCTTGTCCATAACAAAATCATCACCAATTCTCTTCAAACTTTCCAGAAATGATCTCCTAATGATTTCTAACCATTCTAACCTATTAATTTTAATCAATCATGCGTAAATTAAGGTGCACGAAGAAAGTTGCAAACCTGATAAAATCTTGTGAACAGGTGGAGAAATCCTTCAATTCAAGCCTTGAATCTTTCCCAATTCCTTCACTGAGCAATCTTCTAGCTTCTGTATGCAAAAAGAATGGCTGAAATAGCTTGATTCTTGAAATCCGATTTTGAATTGCTTCCTTGAAATCTCAATCCCCAACTCTTCAATTCTCCATGGATTTGATCCCAATTCAATCTGCACAGCTTCAATATGATGTATAGAATGTGTTTGTGTGGAAAGAATGAATGGAAATGAAGAAGAATGAAGAAATTGATCTTGACTTACAATGGAAGATTTTGGATCTCACTCCCTCTTCTCTGCACCAATTCTCACCAACCTTGCATCTGAGCAAGTTGTACTTGTTATATAGAGTGGTTTAGAACAGTCTAGAACCATCTAGGATCATCCAATGAGAAATTGAACTTTTCATGTCATGACATTTTGAATCCAATTCTCCTTGCATGCTATCTCATGCCAAGCTCCTTGTAACCTACCATTCTGACTTAAATTCCCCCCCACATGAGTTTTAGGGTGAGTTACAATGCATAACCACTGTGTACATTGAGTTCTTTTGAGTTTTGGTTTGGTACCTTAATATGCAAGTAAGCCATTTCCAAAGCAGCCCTATGATCCAAGTCTCAAATCAAAATTGTGGCTGAACCATTGTTCTTAGAATGTCATTTGGAGTCAAAATGAGCTATTAAATGACATGGTTTGGATTTATAGCTTGTGATTTCCAATTTTCAATTTCACTTTAATTAACTTATGCCTCCATTTTAGGCCATTTTTATCACTTTTTGATACAAGCCTTTTCAACATCTCATGACCTCCCTACTAGCCTTAAAACATCATTCTAAGCAAGTTTTATGTTGAATATTTTTCCATTTGAAACTTGGAAATAGGAGATATGGCCTTATGCTTGAAATGACCTATAACCTCCAAATGACCAAAATGCCCTCGGCTTGTCAAGATCATAAGTAGAGCTCCACAAATCAGATTGAGGCATACCATACCTTTCTAGAAATCTAAGATCATGAGGAACAACTTTCATGTTGGCCAAAAATCCATTTGAAAACTCCTTATGGGGTAAAAGTTGCTTGGAAGTCAAGTAACTTTCATAGATAAATTTCAGAGCCCTCAGATGACCTGTAACTTGCAAGAACCATAACTTGAGTTCTATAAACCTCCTTGATGCCTTCCACAACTCAAATTAAAGGTCTTGAGACGCTCTACAAGTTTCATGTTGGCCAAAGATCCATTTAAGACTTGCATTTTGAATTACTTTTCTTGGAAGTTTGACCTAAATCAGGGGATTTTACTCAGAAACCCTAATTTAGAAACTTCTCTTCTTCTTGATTTCTTTTGATTTCTCCTTGGAAAAACACCACATCCATATCCACATATCAAATGATGAACCCCACATCCTTCAAATAGGCCTTGATGCCCTTGGCTCAAGCATTAGACCTAGGGTTGACCTAGAGTTGACCCAGATGAAACCCTAGTTGACTGTCTTCAACTGTAGCTCTTGCAACCACACCAATAACTTGTCTTCCTTTCAAAATGACCCTCTAGGTCTTCCATGATGTCTACACACATTCCATGCCTCAGTCCATAGCTCACAACCTCTATGATGATCTTCAAATACTCCCCAGACAGGCTATAAATCCACTGCTTGATCTATTAATTTCTCAAAGCTTCAATTTCTTTCTTGGTGACTTGAATAGACTTGGGCTTGAATAAAAAAACCCTTGGATATGCTTCTTGAGATAAGAATGGCACTTGACCCCTTGTTGGATGGCTTGCCCATGCTATGCTATGCAAATGAATGAACTATGTATATGACCTACTATGCAAATGATAAAGCTATGAAAACACAAATCAGGTAAAACCAGTTGGCCAAATTTTAGGGTGCAACAGCTGCCCCTATTCAAACGGCTTGGACCCGACTGGGTGAAACGCCCGGAGCCTTCAGACAATCAAGGTACGAGACGGTTGAATACCAATAAAACCGGAAATTTGCCAACTGCCAGAAATAAATTGCGAAATAAACTGCACCACTACTTGGGGAACACTATCTACAAATCTGATTTCAACACTATCTTGTCAATACTGGAACAAACTTATTGACTTCACTGGGAGAAGTACTTTTGTCGAATATAAGAACGCAATTCTGTCTTGTCATACAGGAAAATAACTCCGCCTTTGCTACGGGACGTACCCTGTCCATCACACAGGAAAATAACTCCGCCTTTGCTACGGGACGTACCCTGTCCATCACACAGGAAAATAACTCCGCCTTTGCTACGGGACGTACCCTGTCCATCACACAGGAAAATAACTCCGCCTTTGCTACGGGACGTACCCTGTCCATCACACAGGAAAATAACTCCGCCTTTGCTACGGGACGTAACTCTGCCAAATACAGGAAAATAACTCCGCCTTTGCTACGGGACAATAACTCTGCCAAATACAGGAAAATAACTCCGCCTTTGCTACGGGACGATAACTCTGCCAAATACAGGAAAATAACTCCGCCTTTGCTACGGGACGATAACTCTGCCAAATACAGGAAAATAACTCCACGATAACTCTGCCACATACAGGAAAATAACTCCGCCTTTGCTACGGGACGATAACTCTGCCAAATACAGGAAAATAACTCCGCCTTTGCTACGGGACGTAACTCTGCCAAATACAGGAAAATAACTCCGCCTTTGCTACGGGACGATAACTCTGCCAAATACAGGAAAATAACTCTGCCTTTGCTACGGGACGTAACTCTGCCAAATACAGGAAAATAACTCCGCCTTTGCTACGGGACGTAACTCTGCCAAATACAGGAAAATAACTCCGCCTTAACTCTGCCAAATACAGGAAAATAACTCCGCCTTTTCTACGGGACGATAACTCTGCCAAATACAGGAAAATAACTCCGCCTTTGCTACGGGACGTAACTCTACCAAATACAGGAAAATAACTCCGCCTTTGCTACGGGACAATAACTCTGCCAAATACAGGAAAATAACTCCGCCTTTGCTACGGGACGATAACTCTGCCAAATACAGGAAAATAACTCGGACATAGTTTCTTTTGCCTATTCGCTGTAGTAACTAACTCCGCTGGGGATTTTCTGAACTCAAACTGCCAGGCACTTACTGCGACATAAGCGGCAACTTTCAAAAATCGATTCACGAAGTCTTTTGACAACGACATAACAACAATTTTGAAGAAATACTCCGCTGGAGGGGTAAGAGAAACTTAAACACGCAACTCTGTGGGGAATAATGACGAGACGAACATTGTCATCACACGTCTGAGGTTTTTAATATTTGGTAACTGATCTGAGCAAGAGCTCTCTCCACCTGCAAGGGAAACAACACTTGGATACCAAAGGTTAACCAACCAGGCCTATGTTTCAAAATGCGCATGTTTGATAATGGCGTAATGCTCCACACAACATGGAAATGCTACGCGTTTTTTTTCTTTGTTTGGTGGATGCAAATATGACACTATATGCCGATGCAAATGCAGGCTCGAACTGCTGGGATAGCTCTAACAAGCTTGCTTCATCAATCTTGGCCGTCGGGGACAAATATCACCCTGCTGGGGAGTGAACGGGTATCACAAAGTATTCCGGCAAAATAAATTCCAGGACACACAACCAACTCTGTTGGGGAGCTTTAACCTTTGATTTCCACCGGGAGGAAAGAAGACACTTGCTGAAGAGAGAGAACTCCGCTGAGGACGAAACGACTCCCTTGGGAAAAATCAACTGACTCCGTTGGGGAGAATAAATGACCCTACTGGGAAGAGTAGACTGTCTGGGTACAACTCATAAGTTTGGAAATATTAATCTTCTGAGGCTAAACCACTCTGCTCGGGATGGGGGATTCTTTTGGGGGACGCCACACTGTCTGAATACAGCCTATGATCTTGAAATCATCAATTCTGTTGAGGGTAAACGACCCTGCTGGAGAACGTCCTTCGGATAAGCAGCAACTAGATGGGGAATCTGATCCTTCTTCAGTGAGGAACATTGTCATTTCAGCTTCTGGGAATGAAGCGTGACCTGCATGGAGATTCACTTCACATAATGATCAAGTCTTTTCGTTACGAGCTTCTGGTTAGGACTGCAATCTTCTGACTGTCCACTTCGTATGGTCAAGAACCCTGCAACACCACAAACGAGACAAGACAAGTCTATACAACCAAATCTATTCAGGTTAGCGTTAGTGACATCATTTTCAGTCAATTCAAAGTTTTAGCAATTATTGGCAAGGGCCAGCACTGTTATACACTTGCTAGTTTTATTAAACATTGGCGTTTGTCATGTACAAAACAGTAAAGAACAAGCATCAAATACTGAATAACATGTTTTATTGATTGGGCCCCTGAATGGGCAGAGTTTTGTACACTGGATGTAACCCCTGAAAAGAGGAAGCTACGCACAACAAATATACAAGTATGCACAGGAAGCATATATACAGTGACAAATCAAATTTGCACACATGTCGGCAACGTGATGCAGACGGACATCATGAGCTGATCCTCCTATGACTCGCCTGACTCTAGTGCTTTCCCGGTATTTAAACTTCTGAAGAGATTGTATCTGATAAGCGACCTCTCAAGTATATTCTCCCGCACCAATGTGCACCGTAATATCAAATTCGGACCGCAGTCATTCGCTTTTCAAATCCCTAACTTTTGCGTGAACCGCCCTTTATGGGTTTTCAGTTTACCGGGATACCCTTTTTTGCCGAAGCCGCCCAGTGTAGGTTTTCAACTTCGCGGGTGTACATTTTTTTTCATTTTTATCCTTAATTTTTGCCCGAACCTTTCATTCTGTTTTTGGTTCGCCAAGATGCCCCATTTTTGCCTGGACTCTCTTTTTTCTGTCCAGCGGGTCAATTTCAAGCAAAGTATTTTTTAACTGCGTCCGAATTCACAGGCGACGTAAAGTCTTCACCGTCCATGGTGGACAACAACAAAGCTCCTCCTGAAAAGACTTTTCTGACCACGTATGGCCCTTCATAATTGGGGGTCCACTTGCCCCTGTGATCTGCTTGTGGCGGGATAATCCTTTTCAACACAAGGTCGCCCGTCTGAAAGCTCCGAGGATGTATCTTCTTATCATACACTTTCTTCATTCGGCTCTGGTACAAACGACCATATGCTAGAGAAGCTAACCTCTTCTCATCCATTAAACTCAGCTGGTTCAACCTGTCTTTCACCCATTCTGCCTCGTCCAGTTGGACATCTCGTAATACCCTCAGGGAAGGAATCTCAACCTCCAGTGGTAACACTGCTTCCATTCCGTATACCAACGAGAACGGGGTTGCCCCGGTTGATGTGCATACCATCGTACGATAACCGTGCAAAGTAAAAGGTAGCATCTCATGCCAGTCCTTATAGGTCACCACCATCTTCTGAACAATCTTCTTTATGTTCTTATTGGCCGCTTCAACAGCGCCATTCATCTTGGGTCGATAGGGAGAAGAATTGTGATGTTCGATCTTAAAACTCTGACACATCTCCTTCATCATCTTGTTATTTAAGTTCGAACCATTGTCGGTAATAATCCGCTCAGGGATTCCATATCTGGAAATGATATCTCGCTTGATAAACCTGGCTACCACTTGCTTGGTCACATTTGCATATGATGCCGCTTCTACCCACTTGGTAAAATAATCAATTGCTACCAAAATAAACCGGTGTCCGTTAGATGCCGTCGGCTCGATCTTTCCAATCATGTCGATTCCCCACATTGAGAATGGCCACGGTGACGACATCACGTTCAGAGGACTCGGAGGCACATGGATCTTATCCGCATAAATCTGGCACTTATGACACCTCTTCGCAAACTTAAAACAATCAGTTTCCATAGTTAGCCAGTAATAACCTGCCCGCAGCAGCTTCCTCGTCATAGCATGCCCACCAGCATGTGTACCAAATGTACCCTCATGTATTTCCTCCATGAGCAACTTCGCCTCTTTCTCGTCTACACAACGTAGTAGCACCAAGTCGTGGTTTCTCTTGTACAGGACACCGTCCGGATTCAGATAGAAATTACCCGCCAATCTTCTGAGAGTCTTCTGATCGTGATTGGATGCCCCAGCCGGATACTCTTTGTTCTTTAGGAAATTATGGATGTCAAAATACCAGGGTTTATCATCAGATGCTTCGTCAATGGAAAATACGAAGGCGGGTCTATCAAGCCGAGAGATAACAATTCTGGGAGCCTCATTCCAGAAGTTGACTTTATACATGGAAGACAATGTGGCCAAGGCGTCAGCCATCTGATTTTCTGCTCGCGGCACATGATGCAATTCAACCTTGTCAAAGAAAGGCAACAACCTCCTTGCATAATTCATGTACGGTATCAAGTTGGGCTGATGTGTCTCCCATTCTCCTTTTATTTGATTCACCACCAGAGCTGAGTCTCCGTATACATCCAGATTTTTGATTCGCAAATCAATGGCTTCTTCAAGCCCCATGATGCAAGCTTCGTATTCGGCTTCATTATTGGTAACTGGAAAGGTCAATCGAGCGGTAAATGGGATGTGCGACCCATGTGGAGTAGTGATGATTGCCCCTATTCCGCTACCATAGGAGTTCACAGCTCTGTCAAATATCAACTGCCATTTGGAACCCAACTCTGGTCCTTCGTCCGGCAACGGTTCTTCATAATCTTTCATCTTTAGGTACATGATATCCTCGTCAGGAAAATCAAACCTCATTGATTGGTAGTCCTCAACAGGTTGCTCTGCCAAGTACTCAGATAATACACTCCCCTTTATAGCCTTCTGTGAAACATACTGGATGTCGTGTTCGGTCAAAACCATCTGCCAACGGGCAATTCTCCCCGATAAATCCTGATTTTCAAATACGTATTTGATAGGATCCATCTTCGAGATGAGCATGGTTGTATGATTCAGCATGTACTGCCTCAAATGCTTGGCGGCCCAGGCTAGCGCACAACAAGTTTTTTCGAGCATTGAGTATCGAGATTCACATTCAGTAAACTTCTTACTCAGGTAGTATATCGCATGCTCTTTTCTTCCTGTCTCGTCGTGTTGACCGAGAACACAACTCATACTTCCCTCAAGAACCGTCAAATACATAATCAAGGGTCTCCCTGCCACTGGAGGTATCAAAATAGGAGGCTCCTGCAAATACTGTTTTATTTTATCGAACGCCTTTTGACAATTTTCATTCCATGTTACAGCCTGGTCTTTTTTCAGCAGCTTGAATAGTGGCTCACACGTAGCTGTTAGATGAGATATGAACCGAGCGATGTAGTTCAACCTCCCTAAAAACCCGCGCACCTCTTTTTCTGTTTTAGGCGTCAGCATCTCTTGTATTGCTTTTATTTTTGCAGGATCAACCTCTATTCCTTTTTCGCTCATGATAAACCCCAGCAGTTTACCCGACCTCACCCCGAAGGTGCACTTGTTAGGGTTCAGTCTCAGCCTGAACTTCCTAAGCCTTTTGAATAACTTCAGCAGATTCACCAAATGCTCTTCCTCCGTCTGGGATTTGGCAATCATATCATCAACATAAACCTCGATCTCTTTATGCATCATGTCATGAAAGAGAGTCGTCATTGCACGCTGATACGTTGCCCCAACATTCTTTAATCCGAAGGGCATCACTTTGTAACAAAATGTTCCCCAAGGCGTAATGAAGGTAGTCTTCTCCATGTCTTCTGGCGCCATTTTGATCTGGTTATAGCCCGAGAAGCCGTCCATGAAGGAGAATACGGAGAATTGAGCAGTATTGTCAACCAGCACATCGATATGAGGAAGTGGAAAGTCATCTTTCGGGCTCGCTTTGTTCAAATCACGGTAATCTACGCACATTCTCACTTTACCGTCTTTCTTTGGCACTGGCACAATATTAGCGACCCATGAGGGATATTTCGTAACAGCTAGGAAACTAGCATCCCACTGCTTTTGAACCTCCTCCTTAATTTTCACTGCCATATCAGGTCTAGTTCTGCGAAGCTTCTGCTTAACCGGTGGGCATTCTTCTTTTAGCGGCAGACGGTGCACAACCATATCCGTATCCAGCCCAGGCATGTCTTCGTACGACCAAGCGAATACATCACTATACTCTCTGAGCATTTCAACCAATCTTCGCTTGACGTCGCTCTGCAGCGCGGCTCTGATCACACTAAAATTCACCGTATTTCTGACTCCGATTTCGCATGCATTCTTAGCTTTTATTGTTGTTTTGCTTTGTTATTGCTTTGTTTTCTTATGTTTTCAGGTTTTTATAATAATCGGAGCTTGAATCGGGAAAAGGAGCGAAAAAGGAGTGAAAACGGACGAAAACCTAGAAATTCAGCATTTTGCACTTGCGGCACCCACTGTGGCGGGCGCCATGGGGTTAGCCATGACGTGGCCACGTCTCAAGACCACTCCTCAACCTCCAAGACCCACGATCCCCACTCCATCATCCCCTGTAGGGACCGTGGCGGGCGCCATAGGCCTGTGGCGGGCGCCACAAGGCAAAAATCCACAACCTCCACTTTTTAGTGGAGGGGCGTCCCGGTCATTTCGCGCTTTCAGTTTCTCCTATAAATAGGACCTTAGATTTTCGTTTTTCTTCATCCAGAATTAGAATTCTCTAGGCATATATCAGTTATAAAGCAGTTGCCATTCCACATCGGGGTGCCTCTGCAATCGAGTGATCGAGTCTGTAATCTGTCTGTGGTTCGAGTTTTGGAGCACTCTGGAGGAAGTTAATCCTGCCGCCATTTTAATTCCAGTTAGTATTTTATTTTTCCGCATTGCTTTACTTTTATTTATTTTCTCGCACTTTACTTTGTTTATTTCCCGCACTCGCACATTTACGTTGTTTATTTCCCGCACTCGCACATTTACGTTGTTTATTTCCCGCACTCGCACATTTACTTTGTTTACTTCCCGCACTCGCTTTAAATTACTCATATGAAAAACTATAAAAAGAATATTTACTTTATCATGTCTAACTAATCCCATAAAGGTTAGAATGTAAGGATCGTAATTAAACCAGTAATCAGTATAATTGTTCGTGGAAACACCTAAGGGCTATTTTATCTTTCAATTCAAGTAATTGTTTTTAACTATTTCAAAAACAGCCAAAAGCGCTTTGTATAGTTCATTAGGAGTTTTTAGATTAAAAAGAAAAGAGATTTTAAAACGATTTTCGGACGCGTTATGAGATTTAGAGTCTGGTTCATAAGAACCTATTTTTGCTAAGAAGTCCAGGTTAAAATACTTTTCAACTTTGTTAAGAAACTATATTTCTTAAAAATAGGTTTACTACTCTAACGCAGTACGCACCTTTTTATCCGTGACAATAGGAGGGGTTGATTAGAGAGTACAACTCGGTTCTGAATACGCGAAAGCGACAGTTCCTGTTAAATTAGTTCTTTTCAAAGGAGAAAACATTGCCCATAAGTAGTTCCATTAACAAGTACTGGATTATCATTGATTACGTGAATTACATTCGAGCCTGTCTTTTATTTATTATTTAAAATTATAATTTTATTTACCATTGCACCCTTACTAAAACCCTTAAAAATAGTTGCCTTAGATAAACACCATAACAACAGGTACGATAGATTGACACTTGGTCTCTGTGGATTCGATAATCTTTTATATTACTTTGACGTGATTCGTACACTTGCGAAAAACACGCATCAAGTTTTTGGCGCCGTTGCCGGGGATCAATATCGTCAAATTTCATTACCCTGTAGTTATACCGTTTAGACTAAGGTTGTTACCCACCGGTCAATGCGAAAGACTCGCAGTGCCGGAAGTTTAGTAGACCCTCTAGCTGAACCTAAACGTTACGCTCGCGCACGTTTACTTTTCCATAGGAATAGGAGAGCTATGGCCGAAGATCAAAATCGAAGACCTCTTAAGGACTTAGCCCAACCATCAAACGAGGAACCTAGTTCCAGTATAGTAAACCCCGCTATCCCAGCCAATAATTTTGAACTTAAGCCATCCCTGCTGCAATTAGTGCAACAGAGACAATTCGCAGGTCTCGCTACTGATAACCCGAACCAACATTTAAAAAACTTTCTTCAATTAGCAGACACCTTTAAAACCAATGGAGCTTCTCCTGAGGCAATACGCTTAAGATTATTTCCCTTTTCCCTCAGAGATAAAGCTCTATCATGGTTAGATTCCCTTCCACCCAATTCAATAACAACTTGGGATGACCTTAGAAAAGTTTTCCTTGCTAGATATTTTCCCCCAAGTAAGACCGCTCTTCTTCGAAACCTAATAACTAGATTTACCCAACACCAAGGAGAGTCGTTGTTCGAAGCCTGGGAGAGATATAAAGAACTATTAAGAGCATGCCCACACCATGGCCTAGAGAATTGGCTAATCATCCAAACCTTCTATAATGGACTTCTTTATAACACTAAAATGACCATCGACGCTGCCGCTGGTGGCGCACTGATGAACAAACCTTACCCTGAAGCTAGTGCCCTTATCGAGGATATGGCCCAAAACCATCAATCATGGGGAGTAGAACGAGCGACAGTGGAAAAGAAGGAAGCCCAAGGAGGAATACATGAGCTAAGCTCTATAGACATGATGCAGGCTAAAATGGACGCGTTGGCCCTTAGAGTCGAACATATGTGCACAACTCCGAATACTGTTGCCGCAGTTTCGCCGAATTGTGAGATATGTGGAACGCAAGGACACCAATCCGCCGAATGCAATCTGTTGAATGAAACCAACACTGAGCAAGTGAACTATACCCAAGGGAACCCATTTTCAAACACATATAACCCTGGATGGAGGAATCACCCAAACTTCTCCTACAAAAATAATAACCCTATCCAAAATACCGCACCTCCGAGACAACAAGGTTACCAAGCCCCTAGAACAAATCAACCTATGCAACCTGTACCACCTAGCCCGAGCTTTGAGGAAGTTGTAAAAGATTTTATCGTTGCTCAAAAACAACAAAACAAAGAGTTCATGAACCATAACGTCCATGTTAACGAACTAATTACCAAGTTAGGAACCAAGGTTGATCAAATTATTACTCATAATAAGATGCTTGAAACCCAGATCTCTCAGGTGGCGTTAAACCAAGCCCCACAGACTACACCTGGAGGACAGTTCCCTGGACAACCTCAACAAAACCCGAAAGGGCAAGCTAATGCCATTACTCTACGAAGTGGAACCGCTTATAAGGAACCTTTAAACCCTAGATTAAGTGAGCCCGAAACTTCTGAGAGGAATGAGGAAAAGGAACCAGAGAAGCCTGAAACCCCGGAAAGTCAAGAAAAAGGAGAAGAACCTAAAAATAAAACCTATGTACCGCCACCGCCATACAAACCACCAATACCTTACCCTCAAAGATTAAAGAAAACCCAAATCGATAATCAATATCAAAAATTCGTTAAGGTTATAGAAAAACTTCACGTAGAAATCCCCTTTACAGAAGCCATCACCCAAATACCTTCTTATGCTAAGTTTCTCAAAGACATACTTACAAATAAACGTAGACTCGAAGATCCGAAACCCGTGGAATGTAATTCTATTTCCGAAAATAGGTTAGCAAAGAAAGATAAAGATCCCGGAAATTTTTCCATTCCTTGTGTTTTGGGGAATCATGTCATCGAAAAAGCTTTTCTAGACTTAGGAGCTAGTGTGAGCTTAATGCCTTTAGCAGTTTGTGAGAGATTAAACTTAGGAGAATTACAACCTACTAAGATGTCACTTCAATTAGCCGATAGATCCGTTAAATACCCTATAGGCATACTTGAAGACGTCCCTGTTAGGATAGGTCAGCTGTTTATACCTACTGATTTTGTTGTCATGGACATTAAAGAAGATGACGACATACCAATCCTCCTAGGTAGACCGTTCTTATCGACTGCTGGAGCCGTAATAGATGTTAAAAAGGGAAAACTAACTTTTGAGGTAGGTGGCCAGAAGATAGAATTTATATTGTCAAAATTTCTTATGGCACCTGTGATAGGAGATTCTTGTTATGCCTTAGATATCATCGAAGAATGTATTAGGGAATTAGAACAAGAAGAAGAAACTGAATCTATAAAATTGCCATCAACCCTTACTTTGGAAGATGACAATTATAAAACACCCTACATTGATGATAACCTTCACGAATGTTTATCTCTTACCCCAGATCCTATGCCTTGCCCTATAAAACCGACCGTAAAACTTAAGGAACTGCCTAAAAACCTGAGATATGAATTTCTTGATGAAGATATGAACCGTCCAGTTATAGTCAGTGCTACCTTAAACCAAGAAGAAACCGATCAATTATTAGAAGTTTTACGTAGGTACCCCTCAGCCTTAGGATATAAGATCTCTGATCTAAAAGGAATAAGCCCATCCGTATGCATGCATCGGATTTTGCTTGAAGAAGATTCAAAACCTTCTAGAGAACACCAACGTAGAATAAATCCTATAATGAGTACTGTAGTTAAGACTGAAGTTCTTAAGTTACTAGAGGCAGGTATAATATATCAGATCTCGGACAGTAAATGGGTGAGTCCTGTGCATGTAGTACCTAAAAAGGGAGGCATCACAGTCGTGCAAAACGAGAAGGGCGAACCTGTAGCAAAAAGAACTGATGGAGGTTGGCGTATGTGCATAGATTATAGAAAATTAAATAAAGCAACTAGGAAGGACCATTTCCCATTACCATTCATAGACCAAATGTTGGAGCGCCTAGCCAGACACTCTTACTTTTGTTATTTAGATGGATATTCAGGATTCTTCCAAATACCTATTCACCCCGAAGATCAAGAAAAAACTACCTTTACATGCCCAGTTGGAACCTTTGCCTATAGAAGAATGCCTTTTGGACTTTGTAATGCTCCTGCAACTTTCCAACGCTGCATGATGTCTATCTTTGCTGATTATTTGGATGGAATCATGGAAGTATTTATGGACGATTTCTCAGTTTGTGGGTCAGATTTCAAAAATTGTCTTGTCAACCTTGAGAAAATCCTGGAGAGATGTGTGGAGGTAAACCTTGTGCTAAATTGGGAAAAATGTCATTTCATGGTCACCGAAGGGATTGTTTTAGGACATATAGTTTCCGAAAAAGGTATAGAGGTAGATAAAGCAAAAATAGAAGTCATAGAGAATCTAAAACCGCCGAAGACTATTAGGGAGATAAGAAGTTTTCTTGGACATGCCGGATTTTACCGACGTTTTATCAAGGATTTCTCCAAAATGACAAAGCCCTTAACTGGTCTTTTAATGAAAGATGCTGAGTTCATCTTCGATGAAAAATGTACTGAAGCATTTAATCTTCTGAAGCAAGCTCTGATTTCAGCACCTATAATGAAACCCCCTGATTGGTCGGAACCGTTTGAGATAATGTGTGACGCCAGTGATTACGCTGTTGGAGCCGTTCTAGGTTAGAGAAAAGATAAGAAGTTACATGTGATTTATTATGCCAGTAGAACCCTAGACGCTGCACAGCTCAACTACGCAACAACCGAAAAAGAGCTCCTAGCTGTAGTTTTTGCAATAGA
>CAWUDS030001026.1:0-31285 GCA_963859935.3 Lathyrus sativus | reverse complement strand
TTTTTTTTGTACTTGATAATTACTGTAACTATGAAATAGTTGCTAAGAAATTGTCGTAACAATTGGAATATTGCATAACTTTTGACGCGCACTTCCAGTATAAATTAGAAATTATATGATACAGGGATGTTTTGTAGATTATACCAAGAAATTGTTTGGAAGTTTTCAATGGGTATTTGATATATTTGGTGTAATTATTGACGAAATATGACACTACACGTAATTATTACTCCATTACATTGGAAGTCTCTATTAAAATACAAAATTCATAAACTGCCATAAAATATTTCCGACACAATATTCATAACCACATGTATTGTTCATTGTAGTATCAGACTGTCATCATCATACACATAAAAGTTTGAAGTAGTATTATATGCTTTGTGGTTTGTGTCAATTATCATGATTTTAGGTATACCTATATATCAGGACTACAGTAATAGAAAGCAGATGGAAGTACTTAGGTATACTAAATTAGGTAATTTATAAAATATACTAATATTTAAGCTTGAAGTATATAGTTCAGTATATTTACTCTTGGAAAAATATTCCCTAATTATTTATAAATAAATAGCCTTAATTATATATCTCAGAAACTATATATCATATGCTTTGTGATTTAGCCTTAGGTATAATTCTCATTTAACCTTAATTTGGTATCAGTATAATTTGTTTAAGTTTAGTGTAATTGGTTGTTACTGTCTTTCAACCTCGTTAGTCTAATAATTTTAATTTTAAATAAATTACATGCGATTTTTTTCCAGATATACATGAGGCAATAATAGTAGAACGTCACAACGCTCATAACTGTTAGGCATAACATCCCAATTCCCCATCCTAATCCTTTGAACGCGTATGGAAGACAGAAGATAAAAAAATATCGGTTGTATCATATATAAAATTTAATAATGTGGCTTTTGTTTAAGACATGCATGGAAGTTGTTAGGAATGGAAGCTATAATAAAATTACAAATTTTATTATGCATGTTTATCAAAAGAATCATTTATGAACTTTTTGTCGAATTCTGTAACACTATCTCTCTTATGTCCTCTTTTTTATAAGTCTTCTTAATTTCTGGACCTTATTCACTTCTTTTATTCAAAAGTTAAAATCAAGGCATGCAATGAAACAATTTGTCACTCACATGTTATTTCTTATTTTACATATTTGAAAGGACTCTAGGTGAGGAAACATAAACCACAAATCAAGACAGGGTAATCGAATTTAAAAATACAATTGCAATTATGAAAGAAAATATAAAGTTATAATAACATATAAAGAGAGGGGGAGAAGAATGAAAGATGCGTTAAAAATAAGAGAGTCGTAATTTTGCAAAAATGATAGAGATGTTATTGGGAAAAATGCAAATGTAGATTTACAAATAAAAAATATTTTTTTGTAAAATGGAGAAGAGAGGTTATAAATATCAATTCAAATATAATTATGGAATTAAAAGTTATAAATCAATTATTTATAAATGAAAGTTAAAAGCAATAAATGAATGAAAATAATACATTTCAAAATTTATACACTACGCCAGAATTGACTTTTAGCAGCGCATACAAAGACAGCGCTTTTAGAAAAAGCGCTACTAAAGAGGCATTAAAAAAAAAGAAAAAAATTACTTACCAAAGACAGCGCTTTTTGAAAAGCGCTGCTAAAGGGGAGCCCAAAGACAACGCTTTTTAAAAAGCGCTGCTAAAGGGGGGACCTAAGACAGCGCTTCTAAAAAGCGCTGCTAAAGGGGGGGTCTAAGACAACCCTATGAAAGCGCTTTCCTAAAGCGCTGTTGTAGGTCTAGTCTACGAGAGCGCTTTTTCCATAAAGTGCTGCTATATGGGGTACATAAAAAGATCTTTGAGAGCGCTTTTTAAAGCGCTGCTAAAGCCATTAAAAAGCGCTGCTATAGGTTTAGTTAGAATTAATTTAAAATATCCACCAGAATTTTTATAAGAAACAGAACAATCATCGTCATCGTATTTCTTTCTTTCTTTTTCTCTGGCGAACACAGTTGCCCTATAAACCCTCATTTAGTCATCGTCGCTGTCCAACCGTCGCCCTCCTCTGTTGCATTTCGCCGCCGTTCATCGTCCGTTTTCGATATCCTCTGCTCGTCTGCATTGCATTTCCGCCATTGTTACGGTATTTGAAGTTTTACTCTGGTTTTCTTTTTTACTTATATTTTCACCATTGTTGCTGTAATCTTTAAGACAAACTGAATATGTTTTTATTATTTGAATGCAATCAAGTTAAGTCATTTTCTGTAATCTTTAAGATAAACTGATTATGTTTTTATTATTTGTATGGATATCTACATGTTAAGTCTCTCATTTGCATGTTATATATATTTTGTATTTTAATCTACATGTTAAGTCTCTCTGTCATTGTTACGGATATTTTGTATGTTTTAGATTGACAAACAAGAGTTTATATTAGAGGGGACGAATCATATATTAGAAATGATCATAACGAGAGAATTTGGATCAATCCATCTGTCCGTGTTGTTAAGAGACAAGTAAACCCCGTTAAAACGAAAAAAAGAAAGAGATGTTAAAGGTACTTGTAACATATTATTTCTTATTTATATCATGCAATAAAATAACATATTATTTCTTATTTATACCATGTTTTTCTTATTTATACATTTCTTATGTATATATTTCTTATTTACATATTTGCATGTCATTCATTTGATACTTTGGTTTTTCTGAATTACGGGTATATATATTATGGCCAACAACAAGGAAACATCACATGATAGAAAACAAACAACAAAAGACGTGGAAGGCGAAATTAAAAGAGGCATAATGATTATGAAAAAAATCATATGTGCGAGAGATAAAGGAGTAAAGTATGATGTCCATTGGAATGAAGGAGATCAGTTAGTTGAGCCTAACGGTGCGTTGCTAACAAGTTACATCAGAGCACTTGTACGTTCGCAAGTTCCGATTACTTGCGATAATTGGAGAATTGTTTCATTACAACTGGCTAAAGATAAAATTTGGAGCGAGATTCAGGTATGATATTTGATTATTTTTAATTATGTTGACAGTTACGCCTTTAAATTAATTATACTAACATGTTTATATGTATGTGTGTGTTTGCAGAGATCTTTTAATATTGAAGATCATAGGAGAAAATATTGTATTCAATTGGCCGGAAAACGCTTGAGGGGATTTAGAACGTTTTTAACAAACAAGTTTCTAAAAGATTCTGAAGGAAACTTTGTTGACTCAGAGCGCCCAATGAAGTACGTGGATTTGATTTCGGATGAAGAATGGGAGACGTTTGTTGCAAAGCGAAGAACAAAAGAATTTGAAGTAAGTACAACTTATCATGAACTGTGTATAGTATATATACTTCTTCCACAAGAGTTCTGATAAACTTGTTTTTTCAGGTTGTTAGTGGCGTAAATCGTCAATGGACATCAAATCCTGCATATCTATACAGAAATGGGCATTTGGGATATGCACGCTTAGAACAAAAAATAGTAAGTATATATAACAGGATATAATGCTTTATTATTCGTCTTAATGCGTAGTTGAAAGAGGAGAATAGTGATGCGACATCTCTTCCGAACCATGTTGTATGGAAGGCTGCCCGTGTGGGAAGAGATGGAGTCGTTCAGGAAGAAGTTCAACAAGTCTTTGAACAATGTGTAAGTACAACGTTATCTTTGTCAGTAACTGATCAAAAGTGTATAATATATTTATATATGTTTTTATCTATATTTCAGGAGACTCTATCCCAGACCATAACTCCCGCTGAGGACGATGATTGCAGGAGCTTACTGAGTCGGGTGTTGAATATTCCTGAGTATTCTGGGCGTGTGAGGGGTAATGGATTTGGTGTCACTCCATCCAAACTGTATAAGCAGCCAAAGAAAAAAATCTAACCAATAAAGAAGTGATGGATACTTTGGAGGAATTGAAAGCGCAAATTCGTGAATTACATAAGGACAAGGAGAGATACATGTCGGAAAGGCGCGCTCTAGAGGGTAAAGCTACTAGTGACAAAGATAGTATCGGTTGTCCGCAGAAGCTTCCAGAGGTAATTGTATATATTACATTGAAATTAATTTAGCACAGTTTACTTAATTGACACATTAACTGATCATTATTTGTTTATGACATTTCACTTTGCCGACTATATTTATCATCACCGACTCATCGAATGGTTGGCAAGGGAAAGGTGCATAACTTTCTGGGAGACTTACTTCACCACAAACCGCTCCCTTATGGATTTTTGAAAGTATCTATTGATATTGCGTTAGAGGGGGTGTGTTGTTGCCTATACCAGATGATATTTCAGGTGCAACAGTGGTGGGAGACGCAATAGGAGCGTATGTGGCATGGCCGGCAAATTTCATTTGCATAAATGATGAGGTAGGTTGAACCTTTTAATACTCAAATGTTTTATGATCCATACATGAAAGTTATTCTTACATTTACATTTTCTTATTTACATGATGATCTTAGACTCCTACAAAATCCAAATCAAAAAATGATAGAATTATTATGAGGGATACCGATTCAGTTGCATCAATGAAACAGGTACTACTACAGTTACATGATTATCTTGTTATACATTAATTACTGAACTTATATATGACTTTTAGGTTCATGATCAGCAGTCACAACAAGTCAGTAAAGGTAAGATGCCTGAAACTTCCAAGGTGCCCAGAAAAACATTTGTTCCTCAATTTAGGATGTGCCTTGAAACATATGTGGGAACATCAGATGTGCCTGAGGGTGGCATCCGTCAAATACATATGGACGGAGGTATTTTCGGTTTTGAATATCCCAAAACAATTGCTAAGGAGGATTTTGACCAGGTTTTCAACCATTCTGAATTGGGCATCGGTGTTATGCGTTCATACATCAGGTACTTCGATCCATTTTAATTAAATAATTGAACATTTTAAAATTTGCTCGTTTAACTGAATATTCTAATGTTGATTATGTTTTTTTAGGTTCTTGTATGACAAGTTGTTGGTCCCGAATGATTTGACTTCAGTATTCGCATTCTTATCTGCTAGCTGTGTCAACTCACGAACAATAGACCAGACACCAAATACAGTCAAAGAGTACACAGTGCAGAGATTTATGGGCGCGACTACGGAGAAGTTCTTCTTGTTGCCATATAATACTGGTCATGGGTTAGATTTTATTCTAAATTCATTTATTATAATTGTTCGATTTTTGCCTTTCTATATAACATTTTCTTCTAAACTGTTGTCTTATTTTATAGTGGACATTGGTTGTTGGTCGCGATTAATCCGAGGAAAGAAATAGTGTATTATATAGATTCATTGGATAGCGATACAATAAAATATGAAAATCTGAGGAACATGGTTGATATGTAAGTAATGAGATATACTGTTCTGAGTAATTATATATCTTTATTTATTATGTGACATTATTCTAAATATGCGTTTATATTATGTTAGAGTTATACAAATATTCAGAGCACAAAGAGATGCAACGGTGCCAAAAAGCAAGGCTAACAACATCAACTGGATCAAAGTGGAGGTATATTTTCCCATGTTTGACTGTTATAGTGGTTCTACTTGATAAAACTATTTAAACTATATATCCTGATAAATGTTCGTTTGGTTTTTCTATTTACAGTGTCCTCGTCAACGCAATGGGATTGACTGCGGATATTTTGTATTGCGCTTTATGAAGGAAATTATTCTTTCTGGTCAAATAGAGGTTCCAATCATGGTATGGATCAATTCATTATATAAGTTATATGATTCATTTTGATAATTATCTGATACTTCATCTGAGTAATTAGTTTTAAAATTAAATCTTGCATGTTCTGTTATATTATGTAGTATTTTGATGAATTCAAGTGCGCTACTTACACGAAAGCAAGATTAGAAGAAATTAAAGAGGAATGATGTCAATTTATTTTTGAGTTGAGAATTGTATAAAGTTATCGGATTGGAAGAATTATAATTATATGTAAATTGACTGTATTTGTGATGTTGTAATTCTGAGGATCGGATTTTGTTGTAACATATTTAAGCAGGTTTATGTGTATTAAAATGATTATGGGCAAAGCGATGAGTTACAATGTATACTTAAAGGCCAAAGTTTTGAATTATATATATAAGGCCAAAGTTTTGAATTGTATATTTAAGGCCAAAGTTTTGAATTGTATATATAAGGCCAAAGTGTTAAAATAAAGGCCTGAATTATAAGCAGGTTTGTGTAATATAAACAAGTTGTTGGTAAATATACAAAACATGGTGAATATTTTAAAAAAAAAATTTAAAAATCTGGGACATTAGACAACGCTTTTACAAAAAAACGCTGCTAAAGGTTACAAACATAGCGCTACAAAAGTGCTGCTATAGGTTTGGAAGGGGGGGGGGGTCTAAGACAGCGCTGCTAAAGGGGGGCTATGACAGCGCTTTGTAAAAGCGCTGCTAAAGGTGGGGTCTAAGACAACACTTTGTGAAAGCGCTGCTAAAGGGCTAAAAAAGCGCTGTTAAAAGTGCTGTTGAAGGGAGCCTTTAGCAACACTTTTTCCATAAAAAAAGTGTTGCCTTTACCTTTAGTAGTGCCACTTTTGGCAGCGCTGCTAAAGGAAAAAAAAAACGCTGCTAAAGGTCTTTTTTGGCATAGTGATATCTCCTTCATATATATATATATATATATATATATATATATATATATATATATATATATATATATATATATATATATATATATATATATATATATATATATATATATATATATATATATATATATATATATATATATATATATATATATATATATATATATATATATATATATATTTCATCTTTATTTTTCCAAAATCATACAAAAATATGTTAGTAAATTGGTTCCCTATGTGTGATAACTGATCTTGATATTTTTCTAGAAAATTAAGTCTTTTCTAGAATATGGAATGATATCTTTATATAAGTCTATATATACACACTAAAAACATTGTTTAATTAAATAAGTAATATTATTATTTTGCCATCTCCAAAGGGTAATGTCTATGTATATATTAACTTATATGATATACTGATGTGTTTGAATACATTGAACAAAATTTTATATGAATATTTTAATTCATCTTTGAAATTGTTACAATCAACTTCATTTTTTTGGATAACTTCATTCTTGCTAGCCCGTTGAACATAATAAAGATAGGAGTATAAAAAAAGTAAGATAGATAATACAAACTAATTTTGATGGTGAGTATAATAGAATATTGATGGTGATACACAACTCCTATCAGCGATGATTGGTAATTCTCATCTAATGGAACATAGGCTATCGTGAACTCATTTCACTACAAGAAAATGTTGTTTTTCCCTAGTGATTTAGTGACGTGGTAATCACGTGGGAAAAAAATGTGTTGCCAAGTGATTCCCACGTCACTAAATTATTTAATTAATAAATTTTGTAACTCTGAAATGTTCAACGAAATTTTAGAATTTTTAGGGGATGAAAGTTTGAATTTTTCACAAATTCAGTTCTGACGTGTAAATCACTTGGGAACGGTAAACTCAAAAAAGTTCTTTTTTTTTTCACGTGATAAGAATGTCACAAATTACCCACATGCTTTTCACTTCGCAAAAATAATAGTGGGGCAACAGATATAATTTAATATAGGGAACCGTTCCGACCCTATTCCCACGTCACAAATTCTTGGAATGTTCCGTTCCGACGTAGCGTTCACGTGGGTACCTTCCCACGTGTTCCCCACGTCACAAGTTTCATTATATATCCCAGAATTTTCACCCATCTCGTTTCACTTCATTTCATCTTCTTTCTTTAGCTTTTCTTCTTTCTTCCTCCCTCACATTTCCAGACCTTCATATTATTCTGCTTCACACCTCCAACGAAAATTTTACAAATTTAAGGTAAATATGATGTATGTTGTTGTGACTGTTTTAGGTTTGCATTTATTTTATGTTTTTCTTTTTATTAACTGTTAATTTTTTTTCCAGATCTAATATTGATTAAGGAGTTCTATTGGAAGCTTTTGAGAGGTATTTTTGCATTACAATTTGTTTATATATTTGATATATGAAATATTATTTTAGAATATTGATTAGGAAATTTTAAATTTTTTTTGGTTAGATGTAAGTATATATATATATATATATATATATATATATATATATATATATATATATATATATATATATATATATATATATATATATATATATATATATATATATATATATATATATATATATATATATATATATATATATATATATATATATATATATATATATATATATATATATATATATATATATATATATATATATATATATATATATATATATATATATATATATATATATATATATATATATATATATATATATATATATATATATATATATATATATATATATATATATATATATATATATATATATATATATATATATATATATATATATATATCGTGTTGTTGTTGTTGAAAGAAAAAATAAAAATAATATATTATGTATTTAATTAGAAAAATAGAATATTTTTTATGTTAGAAACAAATAATATGTTATTAGAAACAAAATAAAAAAATAGAATATTTATTAGAAAAACAGAATAAAAATAATATGTTATTAGAAACAAATTAAAAAAATAGAATATTTATAAGAAACAAAAATAATATATTAGAAACAAATTAAATATGTTATGTATTTTTAATTTTTAAAAACAGAATATTTATTATGTTAAAAAAAATAGAATTTTAAAAAATATTTTTAGTAAACAATATTGTAAATAGAAAAAATTAATATATATTTTTTAAAAATATAAAGAATATGTATTATATTTAAAAAGTGTTATTTTTAAATGTATTATTCTTTGAAAAAGTATTTTTATTAAAAAATAATAAATATGTACTAAATGAGTTATTTTTAGTAAATCAATTATATATATTATAGATTTTTAAAACAGATTTTTAAAAACAGATTTTTAAAAATAGATTATTAAAAACAGATTTAGTATAATATATATTATTTTATTTTAGTAAATATGTTAAAAACAGAACAACACATTTAATACATTATTTTTACACATTCAATTATTAAAAACTGATTTTTAAAAATAATGAATATATATTATACTTTAAATATGTTATTATTAGTATAATATATTATTTTAGTGAATTTATATTATACTTTAAAAATAATGAATATATATTATACTTTAATGAATATATTATAATTTAAAAATAATGACTATATATTATACATTAAAAATAATGAATATATATTATACTTTAAAAATAATGAATTTATATTATTTTAGTGAACATATTTTATTAAGTTGGTGTCGAAATAGAAAAGGGGACCCAATATTATTTCAAAGACTCGATGATGGGGAAGGAGGATCGCGTCCGGCAGAATTGACACCAGAAATGTTGGCAACAGTGAGACAGTTAGCTCTATCTGAGGCGAGACGAGAGGCGGAGACACGTGAGGCGGCCCTAAAGGCCGAAATGGATGATATGAGAAATAGACAAAATGTTGAAATAGAGGAAATGAGGAAGCGGCAATCAGACATGGAGGCACAAATGTGAAATTTTTTTGCCTCGAAATCGAATTATTCTGCCGAAGATGATGAAGAAGACGAAGATGTATCATTTAGTTACGAAGAATAATTTTTTTTTATTATTGTCTATATTTGTGACGTGAATATTACGTGACAACTTTTATTATTATTATTTGTATTTGTGACGTGAATTTTATGTGACTAATTATGTATATATTTTTAATGTATATTATTTTAATTAAAAAATATTTTTATTTTAAATTTAATATTTAATATTTAATATTTATTTTAATTTTATAATTGTTTTCACTTAATATTATTTATTTTTTATTATTATTAAATTTTATAGTGAAGTGCATCTCATGTCACTAATTAGTTACGTGGGAATCACATGGGAAAAATATTTACTCAATGTGAGTTCCCACGTGAAAACCAAGTCACTAATTAGTGACGTGAGAGTCACATGGGAAAATAATTCAACTTGTGTCTGTACATTCCCACATGATTTTCACGTCAATAATTAGTGATTTGGTTTTCACGTGGGAACCTTTTCTACGTTTTTTGTCATTTGCGACGTGGTTAATATGTCACAACTTTGTGACGTGTTTTTCACGTGAGAAAAAGTTTCCACCATTGCATTTCCGGCGTGTTTCTCCCACGTCGCAAATAGTGGTTAGTGAAGTGATTTTTAACTTAGTGACGTGGGAATCACTTGAAAAATACAATGTTTCTTGTAGTGTTTACACTGCTCAAGAATATATTTTAAACTCCCGTATAGATAATATCCTTTTAGAAATATTTAATATAGATGCACTAACATTATGAGTTAACTAAAATACAAAATAATTTGGAGTAACATAGAAATATTACTATGAACCTACAAGGAGCAATTGGAACACAGTGAAATCTATTAAACTCCCTTTACTATAACACTATTTTTTCTCACTATTTTTTTAAATTAATATATATTTTATAACTTAAATTAACTCAGTTTTTCATATAATTTTTTTTTTGTAGTAGTAGTTTTTCATATAATTAATTCACACTAATTTTATTTCTTACCCCATTTTATATTTTAATGTTTAGTTAATATGCAATCTTTTCATCTATTTGTCCAACATAATTTATGTTTCTTTTTATTGATTGCCCATTTTTTCTTCGTCTTTTTTATATTTTAGTTTTGATTTATATTTTTAACATATGTTTTACAAATAATACTTTTTGGTGTAAACTTTTTTTTTCCAAAAACGAATATATTTATTTTAAATATTTACCAATATTTTTCAACATAATTAGTGAAATTATGTTGCTTATAAATTGCATATGTGTTTGGCAGTTACATTAAGAAAATGGAAAATAATACCCGTCAGATATCAAGTCAACAACAAATGGCAAGAAGGGCCGAAAATGAAAGGAAGAGGAGACAAATTATGAACCTCGAATAAAGAGAAAATTATTTATCGATACGACGTGACAATTATAGGCGGCGAAAAGAGCAAGATAAATAAGCTCAAACATCTTGCACTATGAACAGTCGGAGGAGAGTTCCATTTCAAAATTTTACAAATATGAGATCTCCAATATCACACTTTCAAGGAACTCATGACAATAAAGTCGACCCAAGTAGAATTGCACATGTTAATGATGTAGCACTTGGTTGGTGATGATCAATATAGACATTATAATCGTACTTTGTATAATACTGATTATTTGTCATCCCTCCTTTTATGTATTTAAATCCACGGATCATAATTTCACATCACCTAACCAACGTATCAACAATAGTCACTCTGCTACAGGTATACACGATATTGTTTTACATATGCGAGCAATAATTTCAACACACACACACACACACACACACACACACACACACACACACACACACACACACACACACATATATATATATATATATATATATATATATATATAAGATATAAATATCTTAATTATTATTTTTGTATCAGACGATATGGATGTTGATGAAGCTTTGGAGGATGTAGTAATATCAAATGTTAACATGGAAGTAGGGCTGGCAATGAACCAAACCAACTCGAAGATAGTTCGGAATTCGACTCGACAATTAAATCGTTGAACTAGGTTCATGAACCAAATGAGTTGAGTATGAGCGAAAAATTAAGTTCGTTAACTAAATGAGCTGAACTTGAACTATACATAGTTCGACTCGTTAGGTTCATGAGTCAACTCGATTACATATGAAAAGAATTATACTGTCTTTAAGATTAGGTTTAAATATTTACTTCAAATTTTAGACAAATTTAATCTTCAATTTAGTAGTTTTTGAATTAGACTCTCAAATGTATCTCTTGAAAGTTGTGTAGGTTTTGAATTAGTAGATTTCGAAGATAAAGTTAAATTTCAATATGATAACTTTTATTTTATTTTAATATTTTATTTAAAAAATATATATTTATTTAAAATGTCAAATATACTAAAAAATATATATATTTAAAAAAATAGTTTTTAAGTTCGTGAACCATGTGAGTTGAACCTAATGAGATGGACCTAACGTGTCGAACCGAACTGTTCGTGAACTTATAACGAGTCGAGTTTGAGCTTAAAAAAAAGTTCGTGTTGAACTCGAACTCGAACTCGAATTCGAACAATTCTTAACGAGTCGAGCCGAGCTGAGGTGAGTTCGACTCGACTCGACTCATTTCCAGCCCTACATGGAAGCCATAAATGATGGTGCATCACGTCGTCCTCAAGGTATGTTCATAAACATTTTTGTGCCAAACAATGTAGCTCATACTCTTTCTTATTGAATTTCATATTTATGGTGGTCTCGGGTTGGTGCTACAAGGTGCTGTGGAGGATTAATTCGGTATGTTTAAAATAATAGTAGCATTAATATATAGTTAATTCACTAAAGTATTTTTAGTATATATACATTTATCATTCTGATTTTAAGACTGCTTGAGAATATCTAAAAACAAATGCATTAATTAATCTTAAATATGATAAAAACTTCATACAAAATATACACACGTTTATTTTTCTATACTGTGCGCATTAAAAAAACGGACAGACGGGCACGGGAGTGCCCGTCTGAACGCTAGTAATAATAATAATAATAATAATAATAATAATAATAATAACTTGATCATTTTGAGTATATCCTTTTATTGGATTGAAAAGGGATTGAATGAACGTACATCCCTTCTTATGTTTGTCTTTCATTTAAAAGATCACAATTCGATCTGTTCTAAGTCATTTCATTTACAAATAAACCGAGATAAAAAATAATTAATTGGATGTACATTCATTTTATCCTCGAGTGTTCTGACACAAGTCGTACGACTTGCTTGTTCGAACGCTCGTCTACTTTCCTGAACGTAATTTGCTTGTTCCAAGTCTCGCTTCAACAACCAAATCATGTGAAACTAGGTTAAACAGATGTGCATCTATTTTAACCATTGAGCTTTCAAGAAGCAAATTGTACAAGTTGGTCGTTTTGAATCTTATATTGAATTAGATTAATTGGATGTACATCCTTTTTATCCTCAAGTAATCAGACACAAGTCGCACCGCTTGCTTGTTTGAACACTGTCTTCCTCCTAAAAACAACTACAACCAACAAAGAACTTTCTTTCCACCTTAATGCGATCAAATATTTTTCTTTATCAAACACATTAATAAGAAAACATTTTTTTCTATTTGTTTGTAAATAATCATTTCTTATCTGATGATTAGGAGAAAGTAAGATATAATAAGGTTAACGACGTTTTTTTTTAAAATTAATTTGAGGTAATTGTTTTTGTTCAACGAATGTTGTAGTGTATTAATACATTCCATACCTATAATCAACTCTCAAAACTGAATTTAATTATGAATATCAACTTTTTTTTTATTTTGTAAGAATTTTATTAATGTTTTTTTTTTAAATAAATTTTAACGGTGACTTCATTACTTTTAAACATATTATTACTCAGGTATTTTGCATGTCGTGATATTAATTAGCAAAAAAAAAATTCAAAATCAATTGCTAAATTCCCTCCTAAAACAAAATAAGAATAATATAACATGTTTTAAAGAATTAAAAAATTAATTTTAATATCTATTAAGGTAAAGAAGTAAAACGAATCACGTAGGTAAGACATTGAACTAAAAAAAAGGTATTATACCAAAACTAATCTGAATAAGACAATCTTTTCATTAGTTTTCTAATGCCGACATCAAAGCCTATATAAAATCTATTTAGCTAGAATTTGTATTTTAATTATTTTTACACAAAGTTTTCTAAGATTCATTTTCTGAAAATTGAGCTACTTACTGCAAACATCTACTTAATTATATTAGATTGGATACCAGCTGCTTTTTAAATATATCCTATCCTCTTATATATTTCACATTTTCCGCAATTATTTTATATTAATCATTTTATTTAGGAAAAATATATTTTGAGTTTATGGTATATAATTTATCTAAAAAGAATTTAATTATCATTCTTTTTTACAAACTTATAACATATATTTATTTATTTATAAATTTTTTATAAGCTAATTGAAATAAATTATAACTTATAATTTTTTTTGTTTAGTTTTATTAAATACTATAAATTAAAATAATTATTTAAATTAAATAGATGTGATATGCGGATCAAAAGTTTAATCTTTTACAATAATATATGGATATTGCTAACGAGGTCATAAGGACACTCTTTAAGTATTTTATAAAAATTATATCCATTTCAATTTTCAAATTTTAAATACTTAAAAAAAATTATTATTTTAAAACTTTTAAAAGTGTCTCTGAGATATTCCTTAGTATTTTTTTATATTTATTTATGTTTATTTATTAATTTAAATATTATTTATATTTATTAACTAGCTACTTTTATGTTGTTGTATTATAAAAACCCAAAAAATGAGCTGCATAAGCTTCACACTGAGATCCTGAGTAGTGCAATGCACCTGTAATCAAACAACTTTAGTCAACAATGTGTCCCCATTCTTATTCAGGCTTTAAAGCTCATGTCTCCCACCATATATGAAAAGACAGCTTTTGCTCTCTTACATTTCAATTTTAATTTTCATCAAAATTTGTTCTCCATGTTGTTATTGTTGAAAGATGATGTATTCTTTTTTTTTGGGCTGTGTTATTTAGACATACAAATATGGTAACTTGTAACTCTCACGAATTTTGTTTTCTCATTCCATTTATATACAACAACTTTTAACCGACAATAATGCATACAACTTCATTTTAGAAATCTCACTGAGACACACAATCCAAGGCTTCAATATGCCAAACCTCGTATTCCTCTCCCTAACTATCACCATTTGTCTTTCCATTTTCCATGTACAATCCCTCACTTCATCCTCTGACATTCAAGCACTCAAAGCCTTCAAAGCCTCCATCAAACCCTCTTCAATCCCACCCTCGTCATGCATATCATCGTGGAACTTCACCGTTGATCCATGCTCTCTCCCTCGTCGCATTTACTTCCTCTGCGGTTTCACCTGCACCACTGATTCCACACGCATCAACCAAATCACACTCGACCCTGCATCCTACTCAGGTACACTCACACCACTCATCTCTCTGCTCACTCAACTCATCACACTAGACCTCTCTGACAACAATTTCTCTGGCTCCATCCCATCTTCAATCTCCTCCCTTTCAAATCTCAAAACCTTAACCCTCCGATCCAATTCCTTCTCCGGTTCAATCCCACTTTCAATAACCAAGCTCAAATCTCTCGAATCTATAGATTTCTCACATAACTCACTTTCCGGGGCTATTCCAAACTCTATAAATTCCCTTACAACCATTCGCATAATCGATTTCAGCTTCAATAAACTCACCGGCTCGATCCCAAAACTACCACCCAATTTAGCCGAACTCGCAATCAAGAACAACTCTTTATCTGGGCCACTTCAAAAAGCAACCTTCGATGGAGCAAACGAACTAGCAGTAGTGGAACTCAGCGAGAATTCACTCACCGGAACAATCGAATCATGGTTCTTGCTTCTACCCTCTCTGCAGCAAGTGAATTTAGCCTACAACACCTTCACGGCGATTCAGATCTCAAAACCAGACCACGGTGGAGGAAGCAACCTCGTGGCATTAAACCTCGGATTTAACAGAATCCAAGGTTACGCGCCCGCGAATCTAGCTGCATATCCTCTGCTGTCGTTTTTGTCGATCCGTTATAATTCCTTACGCGGCAGCATACCATTGGAGTATGGAAAGACTAAGTCTATTAAGAAGCTGTTCTTGGACGGGAACTTCTTCGTCGGGAATCCGCCGCCGGGACTGTTGGCTGCCGGAGCTACTGTTTCCGGTAGCTTGGGGGATAATTGTCTACAGGGGTGTCCAGTATCTTCGGAAATGTGCATGCCAGCACAGAAACCCAGTTCTGTTTGCAAACGAGCATAACGTGGAAGATCATAGACCCACCATGGTTTGTGTGGTTAGTTAACATAGCAATAGAAATATAAATAGATTTATATTTTCTTCTTTTTTTCTTCAAGGATTTGTATAACTATATTAATATAAGTAGTACATTAGTAGTAACATAAATGTTTGTACTACTAGAACAAAACAAAAAACATTTTGTGTGTTATGTGTAATTATAAGGTAATCAATGTGTCTATTTGATAAACTTATGTGAAATTGATGGGTTTCTTTTGTTATTTTTTTATTCTTTTTGTCAAGTAATTTATTGGTCAAAATCTACCTTTTAAAATTGAATAACTTGAATGTCGTAAATTTCAAGTGTCTATATGATAAAGTTGTGTGTTTCCTTTGTTATTTTTTCATTCTTTTTGTCAAGTAATTTACTGGCCAAAATCTACCTTTAAGTTGAATGTCGCATATTTTGAATTTAACAAGATTGTTATTATAAACATCAAATGCAATAATTTGGCATAAAATTCTTTTCAAAAAATTCTTCTCATACAAAAAACAACTTTGATTAATTTACCTTCATCTCAAATTCTAAAACATTTTAGATATTTTACAAAAATTAAAAAATATCATTCTATGTTGTATTAAAATTATAAATTTCGTTATAATTTAAAATAATTCTTTTTTACAAATTACTTTATAATTTGGGACAGAATAACTTTTTTCTTACAAATCACTTTATAATTTGGGACAAAGAGAATATTTATTATATATTATAATATTATGTCAATTTTGAGTTATTTTTTAAAATTTTCCCTATTCATTATAAAATAAATTAATAATAAAGATAGATAGTAAGATTGAGAGACTAATATAAAGAATAAGAATATATATATATATATATATATATATATATATATATATATATATATATATATATATATATATATATATATATATATATAAAATCATAATCGATCAACAACGCAATATATATAAGCGCAATATATATAAGGTCCAAACATCTAACTCAGATCAACGACGCAATATATATAAGCGCAATATATATAAGGTCCAAACATCTAACCCAACAATGCAAAATCTAAATAAAATTATCCATCATATATAATTGCACACGTGAGACTCAAAGTACACTTTCTGATTTCATAGTTTCACTTCACTCATATTGGATTCTGTAACTAACTTACCCGTTGGAATGTTAACCTTACAGTTTCACATATGTGCTTCCGTATTAGAAACTGTTTTGGACTGGGCCCAGGCCTGAACGGGCAGACCCATCCCCACGCTATTTGGGGAAGGCCCGCTAGGCCCAAATTACCCCGACGTCGAGTACAGGTGCTCCCGTTGACCAGGATGCTTCCGCCGTCGGGCAGGACGCTCCCTCCGTCGGGCGGAACAACGTGTCCTCCACACGTTCTCCACGTGCCCCCTCTGCGGGGACACGTCATCATCCAACTACCCACATCCGAAGGAGCTGGTCAACCCACCTTCCGGAGATCACGAGACAGTTGAACTAGGGAGAGGACCACGTGCTAGTCTTCACTACGCCACGTAAGCCCTAGTAGTCACCTGTGTTGGGCCTGACAATCCAGCCCAACTCAAGTGACCGTTGGCCCTGCGCTAGGGTCTCTCTATAAATACCTTTTTTTCACAAGAGGGTCAGATATTCTCTTCTTAACCTTTCTTATGTATTTGCTCCACTCTGGTTCATTACTTACTTTGGCATCAGAGTATCTTGCAGGTACACCCCACACCTCTTTCATACCCCCGGTGAACAGGCAGCAGATCAACGACGCGTGGCAGATCATAGATTCCCTTCTGGTCAGGTACATCAGAAACCAACATCACTGTATTGGGAGTTAATTATCACCAACCAATCATAATTTTGGCTCTAGTATATAACACTGGCACCGTCTGTGGAAATCGATAATTAGCTCTCGCAAAATTTCATATTCAAATATCGTTTGATCAAAGCCATATTGCGAGGGAGTCGTATGGGGAATCCTTCTCCAAACTCGCGACAAGGAACACTTTTGAACCTTGTGATCCAAAAACTAATTTTGATTACTATATAATTAAGGAAATCAGGAAGGAATCACTACAATAATAACGATCTCCTACCGCCAGATCTCACCATATCAAAAAGATAAATCAGAAGAATATGTGAATCAAGGCTATCACGACAAAGAAAAGAAACCTCTAGTACAAATTCAAAATTCATGTATGTCATCACGACACGTCATACCACTCTAGAATACTCAAGATACAATGTTAGCTTAACCGGTCCAAACGTAATTCAAAGCGAACGTGAAGGTAAATCTCCAGCGCATATGCTAAGGTAGGGACGAGAAGATGAAAATTTCATGCATCCAATAAACTTGTCAACCTTCTACGGGGGAAATCATACATGCCTAAGGAAAGACACTTGGAAATAAATAGTAAAGTAATTAGCAATAATTGTCAGTCAAGTCGAACTATCAATAAATGCAACTCTTCAACAATGAGGTCGAGATATGCTAGTCATAAAATAGAAAAATAATCTATGCAATCCACCTTGATATTTGAAAGAGGCCAAAAATTAAAAAAGTTCTGGATCATGGTTTTGAGCGAACACCAAATGCAAAATCCAGTAAGAGTTGAACATCGTAGTTTAATGTAGAAGGAGAGGGCCTTCCATGAAGTAAATATTGTCACCCGAGCGACCCCAAGACCAAGTGTCTAAGGGAGAAACAAAATCAAGCCGACTACCGAAGGATCAGATGTAGACACTAAGAGTCAATTACCGAAAGAACACACGTGAATCCTTACGACATGCATAGAATAATAAATACAAACATGCATAGTAACAATGAGCCATCCAACCATGGTTTCCTAGTGTAAGAAAAAGCAGTTATTGCTGAAAATTGAAAATAAATTTCATGTTATTTATAAACAGAAATAGACAGAATTACAACACATAGAATAATAAATACAAACCTGCTTCATGACTTGTCTTAAAGCATGAGCCAACATACCAACAATTGGTATACATTCTTTGTCCCAGAAAACAAAATTAGCAATCACAGTGTCATATTCAACCTCAATTTCAATCTTGTACCTATAAAGTAAAAAGTTATAATTAGTTAGAAAAAGTTGCTGATATGAATACAACGTATATAATATTTACGAAATTTCGGTCATGAACTTAATTTTTGTAACAAAAAGTGATTACTTAGTTATTGGAGTTGATTTGTTATCAGCACAGATGCATTGGTTAATCTTGTTGCATTTTGAACAAACTTCATAGTACCAACCAAAAAGATTGGACTTGAACCACATGGTTATGCCAACTGTATTGTAGAATGATTCCTACATGAAACAATAAGGCTTATTAAAACATGCTTACATTGTGAGAAAAAAAGTAATGGATGGCGCATACAAAAATTTGATTGTGGATAACTAATGTTTACTAAATATATTAGTAACGAAATAAAGTTACCTCGCATAGTAAGCATCTCTCTAATGCTATTGACATCTTTTGTAAAGGAAAAAAACTCCCTTAAGAGCATGAGTTGAGTGATCTACTCTGAGAGGCATTCAGAGATGCGTTTCCGTCAAGATATCTAAGTTTTAAAAGAAAGTATAACTTTAAGGAATACCATCAAATGTATGGCATTTCAACAAAATAACATCTTAATTTAAATATATAATAGGGTGCAAAGTGAAAAACTTGAAACTGCACAAATATTTTTACGTTGTCTTGAAATCGACAACTTGAGGATGGTCAAAATTCAGAAGTAGTTTGGACTCATTCCAAGCATGTGAAAGGTTTAGTTTTCCAGAGGATGGAAAGAAAACATGAATAAGAAAAAAGAAAGTTATGTAATTCAGATCAACATAAAAAAAGAAAATAATTTTAAATCAATACATGAGCTTTTGCGACACCAAGCATGTGTTAGTATGAGGACCAACTCTTCATTGTCCATATTGTACGACATAAATTATGTCGCATATGACTCCCATAGAGTAACATCCATTTTAGTTCCACTACGAAGACACCATTATAATTCATTAATATGTCATATATTGATAAAGCATAAATAAAAGGCAATATTGATCGATAAATGTAGTGTATCAAACCTTTCATCTGATACAATTAAATTTACGCAAGCTCTTTTTCCAGCTTCTGGTTGTTGAGTCCTAACAACTTGCTGAACAACCCCGACCACATCTACTTATGAATAATTTGAAAGTTAATATAGTTTTGGAGAATAACACGGAATGTTGGAGTGCACGGAAAAATGAAGTTAGCATATAATCGATCAACAACGAAATCACCATTTAGAAAATCCTTAAATCATTTAAAATTGAATGTGTGCATTGGAATGTCTGGGATATCTGTTACAGTAACAATCATGATACGATTCTAAAACAGCTTGTATTCGTTGTCACAGACTTTCATGGGTAGGTCATTGATCAAAGGTTCACCGTTATAAACCACGTATGTACTGTCTTCTTGTATTGCCTTCTCCCACATTTGAAATTCGCGCAAATTATAAAGTCGAAACATGAATGACTCAACAAAATAAAGGCAAAACCAACACCTTTGCATCCTGTATTATAACTTCAAGATGTTGCTAACCGTTACGCTCTTAAACGCATCATATATCGACGACACGAACTGCCAATTTCCACACGTTATGTTCAGGCTTCAAGTCTTGATTAAAATGGATGGTCTTGACATGATCCTTCACAGAACTCGAATGAGAAAAGCATACATTAAAATCTTACTATAAACAAGAGTATTCCAAGTATGCAACTATTATAAACTTACTAAAGAAGACAAACACCAAAAAGTATGTAACTGTTTTGAAGTTGAACTTGAAAATGAAAGCTGTTAATAAAAAGTACTCAAAGCAAACAATATGATTTTCATGTTCTCTTTTTCAGATTTGAAATAATGCTCAAAATAACAGTATCACATCAATAACTCACAAAATGACGATTATGACGAAAACGAACAACAATAAATCACAACCATGCATGAAGTCGAACTTAAAGAGTAAGTTATGGATATGAACATGAACATGAAAAATAAATCCGGTAATCAAAACACATCAAACTTGAGTTTTTCAATCACATTTTCTCTTCCAAATTTCATTTAAACTTTGTAAACAACTAGATATCATAAAAACACAAACTTTAGCATTACAAGTTTAGATTTTCCACATATAACCCACAAAAACATTGAGACGAGAAACTCACAGCGATGTCTTAACTTGAACATCAAAATGCAGGAAAAAAAACGTAAACATACCGTAATTAATGAATCCTTGAAGTTAAACTTGGATTTGGACGGCTCAACCGTGATTGTATTCTGGAAGTTGTTATGTAAAAAGGAAGAGTGAAGAAAGATGAGAAGACAAGTAGAATAAAAAAAATTTGGTATGGTACAACTTATTCAGAGGGCAATGAGAACGTAATTCCAATTGAAAAAAAATAATGCCATGTGTAGAAAACAGAAATTCTAATTAGTGGTGGATTTTTGATTTAGTAAATTGACAACTGTTAATGTATATTTGAATTATTTTATAATAATTAACTACTTATATATGTTAAAAATGATAATTTTTTTCTACTTTATTTATTTCATGCTTCAATAATTTTAATGAGTACTCATACGGACATATGGTAAAGAAAGAATAAATTAGGGTGACCATTAACATGTCTCAATCTTAATTAGGAAGTTGACTTCATGTGACGTTCTCTTTTTCTTGCTCTCTCTTCTCTTGAGTTGCTCTCTCCTTCTCTTGAGTTAATGAAACGCAAAAAATATCCAAAAATCAAACTGTCAAATATGTATATATATTTTATTTTATAGTAAAAAAGTAGCGTCAAATATCAATCATATTTTCAGCGAGTATAGAATATCAGCGCGACGGATTACACCAAATACACCAAATGGAAGATAAAGAAATACACCAAAAAAAATAAAAATAAAAGCGCGACACAGAACGACCCAAAAAGAAAGAAGAATAAAATCGCGAGCATGAAGTCTCTATTTATATTTCCGTTTTTCTGTGCGATTTCCATCGCCGCAGCCTCCACCGCCTACCCTTCCATCCCCGGCCTCGATTCCGGCGACTGCTCCCTCACCGGCGACGAAACGAATCTCGTCCCTCCACGCCGCGAAGTCTACGATGACGGACGAATATTCGATATCACACACAGGTTCGTCCCTGAGATGCCGGTTTGGGACTCTAAACAAGGGTTAGGGCACTTTCTTTGGCTTGCTGATAGCATGAAAAACGGCTCACGCGCTAATGGCTCGGCTATGAAGCTTGGTGTTCACACCGGAACTCATGTTGACGCGCCGAGCCATTTCTATGATAATTACTTGGACGCTGGGTTCGATGTTGATACCCTTGATATAGCACTCCTCAACGGTACAATCCTAATTCTCTTCTTCAATTCACTATAATCTTTGTAACATGCCTTTTTTTTTACAAAGAAATCTAAAATACTTTTATTCTTACTCAAATCAAATCAGTAATGTTAATCATGATCATTAGTAATAGAACTAATAGAAGTATTCACTATTATTAATAGAAGTGCTCATTATTGGTATTCATTATCATTAATACTTTAATAGTAGTACTAATAGAGATAGAAGTAATGGTGCTCCGCATTCATATTACTAATAGAAGTGTTAGTATTTATAATCATTAGTAGTAGTATTAATTACATTAGTTTAATTATTGTTTTGGGTAAGAAAACTATTTTTTTTCTCAAAACATATTTAAAAAAATTATAGTCACATTTTAAAAAATAAATAAATCGGGTATCCTCTGTGTGCGACTGCAATGACGAATCCCTGGAGCTGTGGAGGACCACAATAGACGGTAAAACTCACCCTCAAAAAAATTTGACACTGCTGCATGCTCAGTGATTGGTTTGAACTCACAATCTTTGATCAAGTTAGAAGAGTTCCCTTACCATCTCATCAATGTTCTCTTATAATTGTAAAACGAAGAATAATGATATTTATAATATTAATTAGAGGGTACAATTGAACATTGAAATTTGACTATGAATTGTAAACTAAAAGGGACAATCTTTTGAACAGTTTTTTTTTTTTTTGCGAATACGACAATTATTGTGGGATAGAGGATTGTTTTTGTTTTCATATACATTTATCATTTTTGGAGTGCCTTGGTTGTTGGTTATAAATTAGTTAGACGCTGACAATAGACAACTGATACGGCTATTGTTCTGTTTATAGGTCTCGTCCTTTTGGTTGATGTTCCACGGGATAACAACATTACTGGTATGTGATGCTCTTACTTAAATCATTTAGTTCTTGAGTTGCTGCACAGTTCAGTTTCTCAACCATGTAAATGCGATGTTTTGTTTAGCAAGGCCGGTTTTTGAGCTTATAGCTGATGGCTTACAAATAATAAATGTGACAACAATTTTTTCTCAAGTTTTATACGAGTTCATAGTGTTTTTTTTTATAAAATACTTTTAAGTAGATTTTGAGCTTACAAATTTTTTATCTCAATTTTACTATTGTTATCTTAATTGAAAAAAAATTAAATATTAATTTAAAATGTTTTTTTGTGCCATTTCAAAACACAATTTTTAATAAAAAATATCCTTTTAATTGTGTTCTTCTGGTCAACTAGTTTAACCGCTAATTTTGTCAAATCATACAAGGTCAATGCCCCTGCTTCTTTGTTATGAGCTGATAACTAGCTTCTTCACTATACTTTTTACCAAATAGAGCCTAAATCTTCCCGAAGAATCTACGTGACTGAAAAATTTACATTTCGTAGCAGTTTGTAGTGCTGCTCTCAATCATGAAATTTGGTGGATGCTCTGCTTTCCCGTTTACAAACTGCTTTCTGAGCCATTTCATTTAGAATGTCTGATATGAAAATGCAAACTTATTCCTGTTATCTGTGTTTATACTTAATTTAAATAATACTTTTCCAGCTGAAGTTATGAAGTCCTTGTATATCCCTAAAGGTGTAAGTCGTGTGCTCTTCAGAACATTAAATACTGACAGGTAATAACTGTCCAAGTTACATTTTCCAGGATGGCTGTAGGAGCATCTTATTTTTGTTTGTCTTTCAGAAAAAAATTGAATTTTGAGATCCGTTTCTCTTGCTTGCTTTGAAAATGCTTCTCTAAGGCAACTTCATAAGTCTTGTATATACACGAAATGCGTTTTTGTTTAACATTCATATACTTCTATCTTTTGAAACCTTTTTGTCCTCCAGTTTCAATTTTCGGGTTGAGCCTTCTGAGTCATTATAATGTGGATGTGGAGTTAGCTTGCATATAAGCATTAGTTGCTTCTTCATTTTATCTGTATGGTTTCAGACGAATATGCGATTGAGCGATGGGGAGGGTGTGGACAGTAGGTAGAGGTTATACACAATTTGCTAATTACTAATTACTACTGGTATATTACTCTCAAGGTGTGCTTGGAAATGAGAACTTAGCTTATAGCTATTAGTTTCAAAACAAGTTTTGTAAGACCAAGAATTTTATTTAGGGTCATGCTAACCAGGGTGCTAGTTAAGAATCTCAAATAAAGAAAATATTTTATGTTCAATGCATCGGATACACACAATATTCTTTAAAAAAATTTATTTATGTTTTCAGTGCATTGAATACACATTTTTTAAAAAAAAACTTGTCTTTTTAGTCTCTCAAAGAATGCTCAACTTACCTTTTTAATCTCTTAACCAATGTCCCTGGGACACTCATTAGCATTTCCCTTTTATTTATTTGTGAATGCAATTTACCAAACTTTAAGGTATATTTGGATGGTGAGGGAGGGAAAGGTTTTTAATGAAAAGGTTTCCTCTTCATTTTACTCAAACATAAACATCAAGCGTGTTTGATTTGATTTTTCGATTTTAACTTTTAATCTCAATGATTCATATGCTAGGATATAATTTTAAACTTGCAATTTCAACACTTAGCTTAGTGCTATGCATTTGTTTATTAGTAGTTACACGTGACTTTAGGCTAATTTTTTGTTGAAATGTTAGGAAGCTTATGTTTAAGAAGGAATTTGACACAAGCTATGTTGGATTCATGGAGGATGGTGCAAAATGGCTGGTGGAGAACACTGACATCAAACTTGTAGGTGAGATAGAAGTCACTATGTATGACTCGGTTTGCTTCCTAATTTTTTTCCTCTGTTTTTTACTCAAATAATTGATATTCCATCTATAGTATGAGTTTTTATTTTATTTCAGTCATATCTGTGTTATCTAATAACATGGGGTCATTAACTTAAATTGATTTCATTTCACACTTCAAATTCTGGCCATTTCTTCTGTCTTGACTCCGTCTATCTTAGAAATTTTTCAGCCCAATATTTTTTGGATGAAATTAAATTAGGTCCCTGAATGACTAAAACAGAGTAAACATCTTCCAAGTGAAAGTTCCAAACAAAAGAAGGCAGTACATGAAAAGTACAAGAATTATCATCTAAAGATATGCCATTTGAAGAGTCTTTGCTACCAAAACAGAGCACGGATGAAACACAGGACATTTTGTTGTTAATAGCTATAAGCGAGTTCAATTCCATCATCAAGTGTGTGTAGTTTTTATTGAGGTATCAAAATAGGGTCCCTAGCTCAGATAGCAGAACTACATTACAATTCCTTAATTTTCCAGCAAAGGCCCAAGATACGGATCCATGATTGCTGTATGCTAGACCCCCAGCAGCAGCACCTCATTTGATTTTAATGTAGTCTTCATTTGGCTTAACCTACTTGGTTATATTCTTGGGGGTGTCCCAAACAAAAAGAATAGATTCATCTATAGAATTCCTAATATCATTTGCTAGATATTGTTTCTTAATCATGATTTGGAGGTGAGGATGAGCTGTCTTTGAAAACTAAATCATTCCTAGCACACAAAATCTACCAGCAAAATATATGTTCCAATTACTAGAGAAACTAAAACTTGAAAAGTTAATCAAATTATACCTGAGCCATTCCTTAGTGTCGGTTACAATGGAGTTTGAATCATTATCGATTTGCCTCAAAAGTCTCCAAATTTGCAAAACTTGGCTGCAATCCCTAAAAGCATGTTAAACAGTTTTCGAAGCCAATTTGCTGGAAAAACCTCCAAATCAGCAAAGCATGGCTGTTGCTGCAGTCCCTAGTAGCATGTGAATCGGTTTCCAAAGCCAATTTACTGCCTGGGAAAAGATCCCTATCTTCCCACAATGCTTCCTAGTTCCTAGTTCCTAGTCGCATTCGTCACGAGAATGCCCAACAAATCTTCCACATGAACAATCTGATTCTCTCCGGGCCCTTCCAAGGCCAAATAGCCGGCAAAATATCATTTAGGACAAAATGCTAAGTAGGATAAGAGAGGTATATGCTTTAGCAATGAAAAAGAGCCATCAGATGAGCCTCTCCAAGCAAGTGTCAAGCAGAGGAAGGCATTTTCGAATAGCGTCAATCAAATGTGGAGGTAAACAAGTATTAAACCTGGAAAGATTCCGTTCATCCGTAGTCGTGGTAAAGCTTCTCACTGATGCCACCAATGTCAAGCTCCCAGTAGCGTAATCAGAAAGCTTACCCACATTATGAACTCAAGGGTCAGTCCAAAAGCTGGTTTTGGAACCATTTCCCAATCTCCAAATGATGTTTGGGTTGATTTGCGTCCAACCCTTACAAATCTCCTGCCAAAAGTTAGAACCTGATCTTTTACATTGATCTTTGGCAAAATATCCCAACCACATCTGTAATAGGATCTAATACTCTTCACTCGAAGGTCTTGGCTTCTATAGCAAAGGTTCCAGCTTGCCTTCATCATTGAGGACATGTTCATATTGCACACTGATCTAAAACCCAAACCTCTATTTTCCTTAGGAACGCAAAAAGATTCCCAGGAAACCCGGCGTATATATTTACTTTCCGGAAAATCTCCCTAAATAAAGGTCTCACGCATATGGCCTTTGTCATCCATCACATAAGGCTTCGGTTGAATAGCAGGCAGCGCCTGAACGGCCGTTTAGCAAGAGTATTTCTCCCAGCTAGGGATAAATTATTCTTCCGGTTCACACGACAACCACTTTTAAGCATGTCATTCATCTTTATGATGCATTTAATGCATAATTTAATTTTAATCGATGGCATGGTAGTTATTATAGTTATGAAGTATCTTTTTTGTTATATAGATGTCAACCTAGTTGACTTATCTAATGGCTGGATTCTCTGTGGTCGTGACTCGTGAGTTAATAAACTTATAAATGGTTGAGATTTGTAAATGCATAAAATTCAACAATAGATGATTATTTTGAATTACTAACCTCGCTCTCCCCAATAAATGGCCTGCTTGGATGTTAATAATCACGGCCTGTGCGTGTGTGCGCGCTCGCGTGCGCGTGTGAGTTAATAAACTTATAAATGGTTGAGATTTGTAAATGCATAAAATTCAACAATAGATGATTATTTTGAATTACTAACCTCGCTCTCCCCAATAAATGGCCTGTGTGGATGTTAATAATCACGGCCTCTGTGTGCGCGCGCGCGCGCGTGCGTGCGCGTGCGTAAAGCTTGACAATCATCAATTCCTTGCCCTCGATCGGTTTGTTCAGCAGTCTAAGTTTATGTACTTGTTGCATGCCCCAATAGTCACAAAAAAGCTCCTGGTCGTTGTAACATCAGTATGTCCTTGCCATGTGCTATGTTTAGGGTTATACTCATTTTTTCGAGTTACATTAGTGTCTACCACAGTGCCCCGAATCTTTTTTCATAGAAAGGTTATAATTTCCTTCAGGTTTTTCAAGGCCTTCAATTTGTGAATCATCTTGACCAATACTTCGTTGTGGCCAAGTTTCATATGAAGGCTTTTTGTCCCACAGAACTGAAGTGGTTGTGTGTCTATATGTGTTAGAGATATCAAGCTTGGGCGATAAACCGTGGCAAATTAACCATTGGGGTTATACGTGTGAATGACAGTTCTCAGTTTTCCCTCGTTTGCTTGTTATCTTTTCTTTTTATTTCAAAACATAAAAATAGCTATTGGCATGCTCTTCTTGAGAGCTGCTACCTGGTGCAGATCTTCTGTATGACGTGAAAACTAAGGTTCCACAATATTTAAAATTAATGTTTTAATATCTTCTACAACGAAACAACTTCAGTGGAAACCTTTTGCTGTTCAGTTAATTCATGTTTTAATATCTTTTACAATGAAACAACTTCAGTAGAAACCTTTTGCTGTTTCAATTTATGATGGTTCTATTTCTGCACATTTTCCCCCTATCGAATGGCATTTATGCACTAATGTAGTTTCCTGTGTAATTGGTAGGAGTTGATTACTTATCCGCTGCAGCATATGTTCACTCGGTTCAGTCTCATCTTGTTTTTCTGGAAAGCAGGGTAAGAAAATTGTCTTCTGGTGGTAATTTATGCATATTTTACTCCTTAGTTACCTTAAGTTAATTATACCTAGTTTCTGAGTTGAAAGAACTAACAAAATTAAAATAGGAGTACAAATTAGGTCTCGTGTTATCAAGTATTACGAATGATGCTGAAAGTATGGGACTGTTCTCTCTAGAATTTTCAAACTTTTAATATTGATTATGGTTGGTTCAAGTAACATTTGGTGTTTTCAACAAGAGTGACGGTAGTATCAATTTATATGCCCTCTATGGTTTGATGTCTTGTTTGGGAAAGTGACGTTTTATTGGACCGCTTCGTACTTCCAGTTGTCAAATTGATGTTCTATTCATGTCTGACCAGTGACTACAGACCTAGACTCTTGAAAATTTATAAAGTTTATGAAACTTAGGTATAAATTATCGGCACTGCTAATTTTCTACATTCATCATTTGTAATAGAATTTTATAGCTGATAAGGTTTTATTAGCAATTCTAAAGCTCTGCACTGTTTTCGAAACAATTATTTCACTTGATACATCTTTACTCATTGCTCCCTTAATTCACTCATTTGTGTTGTTATTCGTATATTTGCATTCTATTCTTGAAGGCTGTTTTCACCGTTTGGTAGATACTTTCAGTTTTAGTAGAAAGAGAGGTGTTGCTAGAATGCGTACATCGAGTTCCTAGTTTGATAAATCATTAATGAGCAATGCACTAACATCAGTAAATGCATCAGGAAATCATTCTTGTGGAAGGCCTTAAGCTAGACGGTGTCCCAGCAGGAATATATTCACTCAACTGCTTGCCTCTCAGGTTGGTTGGTTCCGAGGCATCACCAATTCGGTGCATTCTGATCCGATGATGAAGTCCGTGAGTTGCACGGTATGATCAATCTATGATATCAACCTCCAACTCTTTGAGTTTCTTATCGTTTCTTTGCATTATCCTGATCCTTATCAAGTCAAATGTTGATATATAGTGGTACGGCCGCAGGTTGCAACATAACCCAAAGGTAGTCAGCAGGAGCATTTTGATGCAAACCAAACCGATAGTAATGTCTATAGTAATATCTCAAATGGTCATATTTTATGAACTTAGGTTGGAAATGCTACTGGGCGCTGATCTAATAATGTTTAGTAATTTTGTGCCAAAAATTGAGGACTTGCAGGTGCACATATAATAAACTTGTGTCTTCAACTTTTACCTCACAAGTAAACTTGTGCACCATTTGAACTCGTAGACCCATGTCCATAACTTCTTCTTAATAATTACATTATATCAATTCTGTGTATCTTATCAATATCTCTAAGTGAGATTCATTGAAACAGGGTATCTCTTGGATCATTAGAGATAGTCATACTACTAGATTCTGGCAAGATGATTAGATTTCTGCTATTAAACTTCTTAAATTATTAATGATCGTGTTTTGGCTATTTCTATTAACAAATGTCATTTTGCAGCAAGTTCTTACACCACATTTTCAAAAAAAAAAAAAAAAAAATTTATATCAGTGAATTAATGATCTCCTCCACCGTTTTTTTTACAGCAATCAATGTTAATATAAATTATTAATCAGTTAGTGTTTGCGGAATTAAATTTGAGACCACTCTTATGTCATTTTACTTGTCTCTTTCTATTGTATTCATATTTCTTGACATCGAAATTATATACTCTGATTTCACTGAACAATTTTCTTAAGAATATCTTTTCAAACCACTCTACCTTTCTCATTTTTCTTAATGTCTACCCTTTTCACCTCCTCAACATGTGGAATCTTTCATTCTTCAGTTGAAGCATCTCTTTTCACCACCTCAATGCACACTCAATTATACCTGATGGAGTTATGAAAAAAAAAATAGATAAAATATTGGTAATGCAGAAAGGACTGAATACATCATAATGATTTTACCGTCAATTAAATCACTTCTTCTCTTCCAAATCGACTATCTACTTCTCACCTTATTTTTCACTATTCACCCGTCCCTTTTACTCTAGGAATAACTTTAATCGGGAGTCTCGTCTTAGATACAAAAATATAATTTCTCATGTTTTACTATTTAATACGACACTCGTCTCATAATGTTGTTCCATTTTGTTGTAAAATAAAATTTTGATTTATTAAAATCCATGACTACAATTCTAAAATAATTATTATTTAAATAGAGAGAAAAACAAATTTAATAGATTAATGAGTCTTATACTAATATTACAAACTATTATTATTTACATTTCATATTTAGACACTCCTCTATTCCGTGATAAATAGGTATCAATTCACTATCCAATTTATTTTTGTTGAAATGTTGATCAATCTAAATTGAACAATTTTCTTATGACAAAATTGAAAATACTATCATGTTGATGAATATCCCCATAACAAAACTAGATTGATAAAAAGGAAAATGATATGGCTAACAATTAGCAACAAATTTTGATATAAATTTATAAATAATATCACATAGTGATATATATAGGTCTACAATGAGAAATAAACTCAAATTTATCTATTTTAATAATCATAATAATATGTATATTATTAATAATTAAGAATAAAATTAGACCAGACCGAGATATTTACAACCTAACTTATACAAGAAAACATTTTTAAAATAAAAAAAGCCTAATTTTTTTTATAAGTTTATTTAATTAAAAATTTTAGATCTCAGGCCATAAAGAAAACATTTTAAATTTAACAAACCGACCTATTTAAATAAATATGAATAATTATTTATTATCGTTACGTTATGTTTTGGACTTTGAATTACCATATATAAATAAAAGTTGGTAATCTTGAAAAATTTATGAAAATAAGATAAAAACACCTTATAAATAATCTTATAAAATGTAATTATTTTAAACAAATAATTTCACAAAACTTATGTAATAAATAAGTTAAAATACATCAATGCAAATAATATTTTAGGCTCATTGATTTTCTAATTT
>CAWUDS030001025.1:0-50949 GCA_963859935.3 Lathyrus sativus | reverse complement strand
GTTGCAGCATCTTCCCAATATATATATTCGTCTCCTGTGGCATCTTTCCTCATAAAATCTTTATCTTGCATATCATATCATATCATAAGTATTTTGTGGCATCTTAGGGTCAAATATTGTGCATGTTTGTATTTAAGTCTCTCCGACCGTGTCGAGACGAAAATTTCAATTTTCACCTCTCCGGATCGAAGTGGAGGAACCAAAGGTCTCGCTCGACAGACCGGGGTGTGCCCTGTTCGGCCGATAAGAGAGGACGTTGAGATGCTGTCGGATACGTCTCCTATCCCTGGGGGGCGTGCCCTGCCCGTCCTATGGGACGCGTGTGCCCGGTCGGGCTAGTTCAATTATTGGGCCGTGCGTGGTATTGGGCTGGACCGAGGTTAGGCCCAGACCAGAACAGGAGCCCCCCAAGTAAAAGCTCTAGGAAAGAGCAAGGACTTAAGGTCGCTGTGCCGGGGAGAGAGGTAGCGAAACGGGAGGTTCGTCGGGTTTGTGCACGGTGGAACGGACGTTTGCGCGGGGGTCTCCGGTCGCCGGCGGAGCGGGGTGAAAGCAGGTGAAGGGACGCGACTGTCAGGTTGCCGCCACGTGTAGCGCGTTAAGCGGTCGTAGGGGCGGCTACCCTAGGCTATTAATGAGCCTAGCGTCGCTTCGAATCCCACACCGGGTTATAAATATGGGGGTCCCCGCTCATTTTTTTACTTTTCATTTTGCTGCCTTACCTGCGAAGCTCTGAGATTCTTGCTCGTCCGCCGTTGACGTCGATCGCCGCCGCACCATTTGGTTCTTCCTCCCGTTCGCTGCCGTTACAAGTGAGTTTTTCTTTCCCTGCCCCTTTTATTTCCGCCGTTTGAATGGAATGTGTGGTCGGGGCATGATGAATGCCCCGAGGAGAGACGCAAGATCCGCCGCATCTGGCGGTTTTCTGATGAATACCCCGGGGAGAGTTGGTTGTTCCGATGAGTGTCCTGAGGACGGGGGCTTTCTCCGATGAATGCCCCGGGCACGCACGCTTTTTCCGATGAACATCCCGAGGAGGGATGGTGGGTTGGCCCTTGGACGCCCCGTGGAGGATCGGCGGGGAGCGCCTATTCGCTCGCCGTTCTCCGGCCTTTGTCGCCCTTTCACTTGACCTGCGGTGGAAGGGTGGATTTGATCTTGGCTATTGAATTCACCGTTGTCCTCTGCTTTTCAGGTGTAAATGTCGGCCTTGGTACCGGGGACGATGGTCGGAGATAACGAACCCGAGGTCCCGGATTTTGACGAGCGTGTCGTCCCGGTCAAGGAATGGGTGGCCGAAGAGCCGCTGTCCACCCCGTCCTACTTCGTGGCCAATGCGTCCGATGTCTATGCCACCGTCGAGGACATGCCTGAAGGGGAGCCGCAACATTGGCAGGTGTACCGCCCAAAGGAGCACCATCGTATCTGTTTGCGATATGGGCAGCAGATGTTCCCCATGCACGAGTTCTACTTCAAAGAGGCTCGGCTCAGGTTGCCGTTCTCCGCCTTCCATCTGGGGCTCTTCGATTGGTTACGCTTGGCCCCGTCCCAACTGCACCCCAACACTCTGGCCTTTATTCGTGCCTTCGAGGTGGTGTGCTTCTATCTCGAGGTGGAGCCCACAGTGCCGTTGTTTTTTCGTATCTTCCACTTACAGCGCCAGTCGGTGAACGGCCGTCAGGGATGGGTCTCGTTTAAGCAGCCGACCAAGCTCTTCAAGACGTACAGCGATTCCGTTAAAGATTTCAAAGGCCGGTTCTTCCTCGTGAAACCGATCACTCAGCAAGGCTCGGATACTCTTTTTGCCGAGGGCGAGCGAATGGTAGACGGCCAGCGGTTCCTCGCGTGGCTTCCCAAGATACATCTGTTATGGACCGCAGAGCACTTCAACCGCGGCACAGACAGGTATATCGTGCGAGCGGGGACCCTTGACGAGAAGGATATGGCCGCTTATATGAAAATAGTTGCCTTTGTGCGGGCTCTTCCCCCGTCGAAACTGGTGACGCCCGATGGTCGGTACATCTTCGACGCGTAGGGGAACGTCCGAACCAAGAAGCGGATGATTAACACTAAGACCCTGCTCGGTTGCGCCACTGGGGCGGCCGCTCTAGACTATCTAGGTAGGGATGTTTCTTTTTTCCCCGTGATCGGGTGTTCTGGCCGTCGCTAACTCTTTCTTTGTTTTTGCAGCGAACATGTCTTCTGTCGAGGAGCGAGTGAAGAAGTTGCGCGCTTCAAGGAACGCCATGGTCCCGAAGACGCGGGTGAGTTAATTGGTCGGGCAGGAGGCTGTGACGCCGGGAGGCCAGAGTTCGTCTTCCTCACCTCAAGGAAGTCAGTCTCCTACGTCTTAGGGAGCAGCGAAGAGGCCGAGATCCGAGGAGCCCAGTGGTTTGATTGATCTGACGGCCGGCTCGGTCGAGGAGGGTTACGTCGTCCCGCCTTGCCATCAGCATCCGAGCTATTTTCATGGTGCCTGATCTCCTACCGTCTCTGCTGGGGAGGTGAAGGTTGTCCGCGAAGCCGATCGAGAGTCTCGTCGATGTATCCTGGCGGAGGATTTGGCCGCGATGATGCGGACGTTCACGACGACCCTTGTGCTGAACGAGGAGGGCTGCTCTGCCGCCGAGTTGTCCAAATTGCAGGGGGACCTTACCTTTATGCAGTCGCGTCTGGCCAAGCTTACTGAGGAACTGGAGAAGAGTCAGAAAGATGTTGCTGACCAACGCAAACGAGCGGAGGGCGCTGAGGGGAAGGCGACCTCGCTGGAGGAGAAGCTGGGGGCGGCAACGGCCGAGGTGCAGGCGCTGAAGGTTCGTATGGAAGTCCTGGACAGTGCTCTTCGTCCGGCCGAGGACGAGACAGAGGAGGACCAGCGGTTGATCACCCGTGCTGATCTGGTTGCCTGGATTCGGGTGCTGGAAGGTGATTGTTTGGAGGCTGTCGAGGTCGGGTTCAAGAGCGATGTCGCGCAGATCCAGGTTATCAACCCCGGCGTCGTGCTGGTCATGGATGGGATCGGGCCGTATCACGAGATCGTCGGCGGGAAGGTGGTCGACCCCGAGCTTGTCGTTCCCGAGGAGGTCCCCGTGGTTGCTGATCAGGAGGGTGAGGTAGCATAGGTTCCCGGGCCTGCGTGCTCGTTGTTTTTATGGCCTACGTGCCGATATTTTGTAACTTGTTTTTCTTTGGGCCTACGTGCCCCGTTTGTGTAATATTAACTACTGGGCTGGTGCCCGCTTTTTTCTTAATATATATTTTTGTGAATTTTCTAAGTGTGCGCTCGGTATTTGCATGATGTTTATGCTCGTTTTTTCGTATTTATTTGTTTGCTTGAATGATGTTTGATGTGCATGCTTCGATATGCTCTGGGCCTGTCCGGGTTTTAGCTCGACAAACTTGTTACCGGTGGTGAAGGGAACCAGCCGGTTTGGCCGGCGGCGTGGCCGGGCCGTTTCAGGGGTAGTTCTCCCCGTGGCGTGGACGTCCCATCGCGAGCTGGGTGTCTTGCCGATTTTGGTACGGCGGCGGGGAATCTCGGTCGAGGTGTTCCCTACCGAGCGAGGCCGTCTGCCCGTGCACACAAGAGGCAGGGCTTGCTTTTCTCTGGTCGCTAGTGGACGCGTGGGAGTGCGGTGGTACCATGTCGCCCCCCCAGTGGCCGGGACGATGGGTCGTCGCGGGCAATGTTCTAACAGTAGTACCGCTTAAGTTTCGCGGCATTCCATGGTCGAGCTAGTTGTTCACCGTGCAGGTTTTCGAGGTAATAGGCCCCGTGCTCCGTTTTGTCCCGGACTCGGTAGGGGCCTTCCCAATTCGCAGCCAGTTTGCCCTCGTGGGAGTCTTTCTAGTTTCTGCGCAGAACTAAGTCACCCGTTTGAAAGTCGCGTTTTAGGACTTTGCTGTTGTGGCGAAGTGTGAATTGTTGCTTCAGTCGGGCTTCTCGGAGGGTTACCCCTGAACGGATTTTCTCGACGAGGTCGAGCTCTTCTCGTAGGGCGCCGTCATTGTCTTCGGTGCCCAGGAGAGCTTCCGTTCGTCGGGATGGTTCGCGTATTTCGACGGGTATCACGGCCTCAGTTCCATACGTGAGGCGAAATGGGGTTTCTCCCGTGGTTGAGTGAGGAGTGGTGCGGTATGCCCAGAGGATGCTGTGGAGCTCTTCGACCCATGCTCGCTTGGCGTCGCCGAGTCGTCGTTTGAGTCCCCTGAGTATGACCCTGTTCGCGGATTCTGCCTGGTCGTTTGTTTGAGGGTGCTCGACCGAGGCGAAGTGGTGTTTGGTTCCGAGCTTGGTGACGAAGTCGCGAAAGTTTTTATCCGTGAATTGTGTGCCGTTGTCGGTGACAATGGCGAGTGGGACCCCGAATCTGGCGAGGATGTTGCATTTGTAGAATCGGAGTATGTTATGGGCCGTGATTTTGGCCAGAGCTTCGGCCTCGATCCATTTGGTGAAGTAGTCGACGCCCACGATGAGGTACTTGTTTTGGTAGGATCCTAAGGGGAAGGGCCCGAGGATGTCCAACCCCCACCAGGCGAATGGCCATGAGGATGAGAGGGATGTGAGGTCGGCTGGGGGGGGGGGGCGAGGTGCATGTCCCCGTGTCGTTGGCATTTGTCACATCGTTTGACGTGTTCCTTCGCGTCCGATTGCATCGAGGGCCAGTAATAGCCTGCTCGTAGGGCCTTTCGTGCTAGGGATCTTCCGCCGAGGTGCTGCGCGTTGATGCCTTCGTGGATTTCCTCTAGAACGGCTACGCTCTGGGAATTATCTATGCATTTGAGGAGTGGGATTGCGAAGCCTCGGCGGTATAGCCTTCCGTCGAGGAGAACATACGAGCAGGCGCGTCGTCTGGTTGCGCTAGCTTCGCCAGGGTTGGCCGGAAGGTGGTCGGTGTTGAGGTAGGCGTGGAGTGGGGTCATCCAGCAGTCAGTATCCCCGACGGCGTTGATGTCGAGGAGGGTAGTGGTCGCGCTGGTGCTCGGTTGCGACAAGACTTCTTGGATGACCGACTTGTGGCCGCTTCGCTTTTTGGTGCTTGCCAGTTTGGAGAGGATGTCGGCGCGGGTGTTCTGCTCGCGGGGGACGTGCTGAATCTCTGCTGTGTCGAAACCTCGCAGTTTTTCGGTGATGAGCGCTAGGTATTCGGCGAGGTTGTCGTTCTTCGCTTGATATTCTCCTCGGACTTGCGAAGCGACTAGCTGGGAATCTGTGTAGATTCGGATGTCCCTGGCTCCCAGGTCAGATGCCAAGCGGAGGCCGGCCAGAAATGCTTCGTATTCGGCCTGGTTGTTGGTCGTCGGGAAGGTCAGCATGAGAGAGACTTCAATGAGGGTGCCTTCGTCGTTGTCGAGGACGATGCCGGCGCCGCTCCCCGTGGAGTTGGAGGAGCCGTCCACAAAAATGGTCCAGATGTGGTTCCTGGCGGTGGGGTCGGGTGGTGGGTGTTGTACCCCAAAATTTGACCGACCCCTCTGGCATATTTTTCATTTTTTTTTCATCTGCATCAGTATAAATAAAAAATAAATATATCATATAAAATATATTACATGGCATAAATCATTTGCATTTTATACAAAGAAATGGAAAAGAAGAAAAGTGAATAAAGTATATTTCATAGGTTACACAAAAAATAAGTGAATTGGAAAAATGAATAAGGTGGGGTTTGAACCCACCACCTTTCGTTCCATCATCTCACTCCTTACCACTTGGCCAGAAATGCTTTTTGTGAACACAAGGAGGTGAAAAGCTATGCATAATACAAGAAAAGAATAAAGAGGCGTGTGAAAATAAAAAAAACGATGGATTCTTGCTCCCACCAGGTTCGAACCTACCCCCATTTAGTTACACTTTCCTATCCCTACCACTTGGCCAGAAGCGCGTAGTTTTGGATGCTATGGAGAGAAAATGAATACATGTTAAAACTAAAGCAAAAGCTGGGCAGAATTAGAAGAGCCAGATGACCATACGTGAAGACTCAGAGAGTGGGGAAGGATTCATCATTTTGGATGAAACGAGATTCGTTCTTATTCATTTTGTCACGAGGATCAACTTTGGTATTTGTTAGTTTTCGTTTTGGAGTGATATTGTTCAATTTACGGATGAAATTGCCAAAAGATGGGAGGGAAATAGAACTAGGTTTGAAGCGTGCTCCACATTGCTATTTCAAGGCCAGACATCTATGGAGTACAACTACTGAGGCCCTCTGATTCCTTCCCCATTTGGGCGAACAAGCAGCCTCTACCAAGCCCTAGCCTGAGCTGCTACCACAACAAGACAAGAAGAGGACCGAAAAAGGAGAAAAGCTCAGCAAAAAGGATTTTTGATTTTTTTAAAATTGAGGATATAAAAGGCTAAAGGGAGAAGGAAACCCTAGCAGCCACGAGTTTTTGAAAAGAGCATCTCAAAGAGTTGGATACTGGGAGCTGCTCTCAAGGAAGATAGGCTAAATTTGCAAACAAGGAGGAACTCTACAACTTTCTGTGGATACCAAGTCTCCTTCCTCAGGTATGAATGTGTGGAGCCCCTTTTTATCATAAGCATTCACCATGATTGGGTATTTGTTCCTTTAAGTTTTGTTTTCAATTTCATACATGTTTGAAAAAAGCTGAAGTTGCCTATGATGTTTTTTTTTTTTTTTTTTTTTTTTTTTTTTTTTTGTTTGAATCTGGAGGACATATAAGGGATACATGTGTTATGGTCATTTGTACTGACTTGTGTTAAGCTTAAAATTTATTAAGAGCACTACCGTTTGTAAGTTCATTAATTTGCTCCATGTTTCTGTTGAGTTAACTTGCTGAGTCATTATTCTTGGTTATGCTGTTTTGAAATACTGACTATTTGTGGTTGTTTGCTTAGTGTGTGGAGCATTGTGTTACCATGTTTAAACTTGTATGTAAGGCCAAATGCAGGTGTGTCTTAGGGTGATGACAGGTTGTTCCATGTGTGTGTGTGTCTTGATTGTGCAGGATTTATGCATGCTTTGTGTTCAGTTTGAGTTCATGTGCTGTTGAAGCCCAACTTTGTTCAATATTTAGCCATGGTTTTGTGTTGTGTGCTAATATAAGATGTGTTGTTTCTTTGCTATGAAAACACTGTGGTTATGTTTGAGTTGCCAACATTTAGCAGCAGGTTGCCTAGGGCATTTTATTTGATTCTCTTACAGTTCCAAGTTCCTGTCCTGTTTGTTTATCTTTTTGTTTGAGTTTAATTGAGGTTCATGACCTTAGTAGTGGTCTAGGGCGAGTTTTGTCCGTGTGGAAGTTTTTATGTACTTTGTTCAATTAGGATGTGTGCTGCCAATCTCAAATGTACATTGAGTGAGTATGCTGTATGTTTTTTTTGTCATGGTATGCTGTTGCTGCTTAATATCCATATCTGAAATTTACAGCATTTTTGCAAATTGTTTTGTTGAATTTTTTTTTCCTGCTTTGAGTTGAACCAGTATTGTTTGTTGATTTTTTAGTTTCAGTGTAGCAGTTAGGGTCAGGCATGTATAGGATTATTGGGAGTGTTGGACTTAGGATAAGCCTCATCACTAGTGTTTGTTTCTTATGAGGAATCTGTTTCGGCGTTTGAGGCAGTTTGGTTTAGTGCTTAATGATTGATTTTCCTTCAAACTGTTCTGGTTCATGCTTGTACTCACTACCATTTGTTCTATTTATTCTTTGTTTGCTATCATCAAACTGATCTCAAGAGATTGAGTTAACGGTTAACACTCTGATTTCGGTATGATAACGAGTGTGCTGGCTGTTTTTGTTGGTTTGGTTCATCAGAGCAGGTTCACATGTTTGCCACAAGTGATTTAAATAAACCAGGCCACATTGTTTTTTCTCACACACTCACTTTTACATTAAAACCACACCTTATACACTTTCAATGCCGTGTAAGGGTTGAGCATAAATTTTAATTTGGCATTTGGTTTGATTGCTTGAGGACTGTTAATATATTGCTGTTTGGGGTTTGAATTTGATGCTACTGTTGCTACTGATATCTTGCATTATTGCTTGATTTTTGTTAGTCTAAGAGGAGAACCATTGAGCGCGTTTGTTTTCATGACGATTGTGGAATCAAGTGCACAGTTGATATTTGTTGGAACATAGTAATATCAATGTTTGGAACCTGTATTTGTGGCAGAAAGCTATTGTTTGGCATGTAGGTTAACTTTTTTAGAGCAGTTTGACAGTAGGGCTGTTGTGCTGTTATTGTTGTGTTTGGCTGTGCATAAGTTTAACATTTGGTTTTCTCTAAGTTCTGTTCCTGCTGTACATGAGCTGTAATTCGTGTTTGGTTTGGGATAAAAAAACCTGTTTGGATTACTGTTGGGGGTTTTGTCAAGATACTGTGTTGCTTGCTTGTTAGTATGTGTTGAGGTCAGGTTTTGTTTGCAATTCGAATGGTGTACCCAATGCTGTCTTAGGCTTAGATATTAGTTTTTGTGTGGATTTGAGGCTTGTTGTGGATTACCCCTATGATATGCAATTTGGTGATCATTGCTTGTTCTATTGAAAAAGTTGTTTGTGTTCATTGAATTTAATCCATAAGCGTTGATTCACGAGCATAATTGGATTTTTATTTGTTCATATTTCTATCAGCCTTTGATTTCCCTCCATGCCCTTCAATAACTCTTCTTGCGTTTCCATTCGTCAAACACGATTTTGAAGATTTGAGCAATACCTTTGTGTTCATCAGTAAATAATGTGCGGGATAGGCTCGAACTTTGTTCAATTTTCGTTTTGCTTTGAAGTTGTTTATTTTTTTTACCCAGCAATTATCTTTGTTTTGGTATGTATATTTTTCTTTCCAATTTAGTTATTGGAAGTATCACCGCCCCAGCGGTAGACCATGCGCCTTGTAATACTGTACACCTTGGTTCGAGTCCTGCCATGGACCAAAACCACTTTTTTTTTCTTTTTTTTTTCTTCCTTTATATTTCCTTTCTACCCTTTTATATTTTTCCTCCCTATTCCATGTCAAACGCGCGCCTGGTGTCTTAGTGGTTGGGATTGTTGACTTTGAACCAAAGGGAGGTGGGTTCGATTCCCACCTCTTGCCTTTTTCTTAATTTCATTTAATTTATTTATTTGATTTAACTATATAATTTCCAAAACCAATATATTTTTAAATACTTACTTATTTTAGATCCTTTCTTTTTGCAAATTAACTATAATTTTAATTATTTTCATTTAATAGAACAACATTTCAAATCATTGATGATTTTCAAGATCTTGGACTTACTTGAAAGTTGACCCTCTATTAGGGTTTGCTCGCGTTGTATCTTGTAACGTTTCTCAAAAATAACTGTTCTTGGTATTGAATTAAAATAAGAGGATTGGGTGTAGTCCCCTTCTTCTTCGAGTGTTGGGATGCCCACTGTAGTGAGGGTGGTCCCGATACTCGTCTTTCAATACGAAGACGCTTTCACCCCTTTTGCTCCTAAAACCTCGGTCTCATACCGAGTCCATTTTCAAACCATAATAAATTGAATTCTCTTTGTATTGAATTAAAGAGAGAGGATCGGGTGTAGACCTCTTCTTCTCCGAGTGTTGGGATGCCCACTGTAGTGAGGGTGGTCTCGATACTCGTCCTTCAATACGAAGACGCGACTTTATCCCCCCTTCTCACTTTCACGACTTCCTTCCGTAATCTTTCTCACCTAAAACCTCGGTCTCGCATCGAGTGCATTTTCAAATCTCTTTCACATTAAAACTTGAATGGTCGTGGAGTGGTTAGGCGTAGGCCTTCTCCTATCCCGAGTGCTGACGTTTACCGTAGGGTTCTCTGTCGCAAAGCACTTACCATTCAAAACCAGAAACATCTTTAATAAGAGAGCGAAGTTCCCTTTGTATTGAATTAAAAAGAGAGGATTGGGTGTAGACCCCTTCTTCTCCGAGCGTAGGGATGCCCACTGTAGTGAGGGCGGTTTCGACGCTCGTCTTTCAATACGAAGACGCCTCGTTCGCCACACTCTTTTATAACAAAAACTTTGAGATAACGAATTGGGTACTACCCGTAGGGGTTACTATCCGAGGATCTGTCTCGCCCCTCCTAAATAACAATCCAATCAATCAAACGTGACTTCTTGCCCCGCGTGGCGAAAAATAATCATTTTTTTTCAAAAAAAAAGATATGTTACGTCCGTTCTACCGTAAACAGGTAACGCCTAAGTCTCCAACGAGCGAGCAGCGAAACACCTAACTGCTAGAATGCGCACGATAGCATCATCCATAAAAAACATCAACACACCGTAGGCCGAACTACGGCTGCTCTGATTCTTTACTTTTTCAAGTAAAGATACGTAGGCACAAGGGCCACAATCCTTGTCGAGCACAATCCCCCAATATTCGTAGTTTCCCCGAACTACGTCGACTCTGACTTTCTCATATCTGTTGAGAATACGTAGGCCTAGGACCGCGAAGTCCTATCGAGTCCTTTCTTTCCCTCGTCACCCCTTGTTTCCCGTTTCTAAACCTTTCCCTTAACCCTTTTGAAACACACTCTTTATAGCATAATACTTAAGCAGATAAAATCACATCGACAAACAAAAGGTTCCCATCGAGTACGATGGATGCGAGGGGTGCTAATACCTTCCCCTTGCATAACCGGCTTCCGAACCCGTTCTTGGTCGCGAGACCATCTTATCCATTCTTTTCTTAAGGTCTTCTCGATATTTTCCTTTCCCCTCATGGGATAAATAAAGTTCGGTGGCGACTCTTCTGTCTATCTTTTTCGCCTCCCCGTCGTTGCGCGATGCATTTTTCGAGTAGCGACAGCTGGCGACTCTGCTGGGGACGGAAACCTAGCATGCCACGCCTATTTTGTTTGTCGCATTTGTGCTTTATTTGTTTTGCTATTTATTTTATGTTTTTGTTTCTTTCTAACTTGTGGGGTTCATTTGGTTTGGTTTGTGAGGATAAAGCTTTCTACCCGAGCTTTCGAGTATGCACTAAGTTAGGAGGTGGTTTCTTTCTGATTTGCGAGACTTAGGACTCGTTGAGTTGGATCGAATTCCACCGCTCAGATGAGACCCCGTTGGAATAATTATGTCTTACGTGTAGTCGTAATGACGTTCTTACCTTCAACTTGGGAGTCCGCGACTCTGAGGACCTTTGTAGAACCTTATTCCAAGGGTTACTAAAACATGACGCTGTGTTCATCCTTTTTGGAAGGAGTACCGTCTTACGAGTAGTCGTTATGATGGGAAACTTTTGAGGGTTAGTGCATAGGACTTTGTTTGAAAAGCCTTTTGGAACGCCCTCTCGAACCAGTAGATTGCTCACCCGATGGAAAGATACCTTGTGTTCTTGTCTTGCAGGATTTGTGACGTTGATCTCATCATTGTTCCATTGTCATATGCATTCATAAAACATTGCATATCATTTTGCATATCAAGAGACTTAAGAAGCTATGATTATCTCAGGTATTGGTGAACTCAATGGCTGATAAAAGAAAGAGAAGCACAAATTCCATAAAGTTTAGGGAACCAAAATTGGAATCAATTCAAGACCTTCTGATTGACGTGCCGAAAGTTATCAAGATCAACTTTCAAGGGGAATATGGGAAACTGCTTGATCTTCTCCACTCCAGAGTTGATACCTGGGCCCTGTACGCTATGGCTCAATTTTATGATGCGCCTCTCCGGTGCTTCACTTTTCAAGACTACCAGTTGGCTCCCACCTTGGAGGAATATTCTCACATTTTGAACATTAAGATTAAGGACCAACCTGTCTATACAGGTTTGGAAGAAGAACCAAAACCTGCTGTCATTGCTCTCGCTCTTCATATGACCAAAGAAGAGGTCAAGAAGGGTCTAACCAGTAAAGGGGGTGTTCAGGGTTTTCCATTGAAGTTTTTGCTAGAAAAGGCCGCTCAGTACAAGGTTGATGAAGATTGGGAAAAATTCGGTATAAGTGTTGCTTTGATGATTTACGGGATTGTCCTCTTTCCAAATGTGGACAATTTCATAGACATCCCTGCCATTGTTCTCTTTATGCAGAAGAATCCCATCCCCACACTCCTCGCCGATGTTTATCACTCTATTCATTGGAGGAGTGAAAAGAAGGCGGGAACGATCCAATGCTGCTCTCACCTACTATACAAATGGTATGCTTCTCATTTGCCCAAGAAAGGACCGTTCATGGAAAACAAGAAGGAATTGAAATGGTCTCAGCGCATCATGTCCCTAGAAGCTAGTGATATTGCTTGGTACTCTCACGAGTACTATGATGTGGAAATCATCTTCAGTTGTGGAGAATTCAGTAATGTACCTTTGATCGGTAGGGCCGGTTGTATTAACTATAACCCAGTCATGGCATTACGTCAGTTGGGCTATGCTATGGAGGGCGAGCCCGAAGCAGAGAAGGTTCAGAGTTTCTTTTTGCTAGCGACATCAGAGGACCCTGCGTTTGTTAGGAAGATTGCTAAGGCTTGGGGCAAGATTCATACAAAGGGAAGGAAGGAGTTAAAAGCGAAGAACTGTGTGGCAAAGGAGCCATACAACCGGTGGTTATTAGCCAGAGTAGCTGAAAGGTCGTTACCATTTCCCTTAGAGCCCTCTATGCGAGAAGCACCTCCTGCTCCCACTCATGTACCCATAGAAGAATACGAAAAACTGAAGCTAATAGTGGAGAGATTGACTAAGGAGAATCAGGACCTTCAGAATGAAGTCCACCAAGCAAATGTGGAGAACGGTCAGTACAAAAGAAAGGTGGAGTTTGAACAGGATCAAACGGCTGAGAGTAGCAAGAAGCTAAAATTAGAAACGGATCTGAGAGTCAGGTACCAACAGGGTTACGAAGGGGCTGACGCATCATTAACAACTCTCCGGCAGCGCCTGAAGGACACCAAAGCTTCTTGTGATAGGGCATGGCACTTCTTTGAGATTGCCTCTGCCGAGAAAAAGGAAATACGAGAGAACCTTGAAGCTGATATTGGAAATCTTGAGGAACAACTAAGAAGTGCCTTGACCCTAGCGGAAAGTGAACGAAGACTCAAAGAGGAGGCCTTGAGGGGTTCATATGTCACATCTGACGTGTGGAATAACAAGTGTCAAGAATTGGAGACCGCCCAAGAGACAGCCCTTCTGTGGAGGAATCGTTTTGAGGCCTTGCAAAGAGACGGTGCGCAGTGGCTCGAGAAAGAGGCTCAGCTTAATGAGTTGCTGGACACCCATGTGGATTCTATTTGTTATTACCAGTCGACTCTAGATACGTGCCGTGCTAGGTACAACAATTTGGTGGAGTATTGCAACCTTATGATCCGTGATATCCCATGGAGGTTAGAGAGCGTCATTCAAGATTTGGAAGGAAATGATATTCCCCCTTCTGTTCACCACTTTATCCAGCTCTGTGACCAAATGGTCAGGAGGTTCATGTTCGAGACGAGGAAGCTTGAAGAGCGTCTCCAAAAGGAGAAATTCTAGTTTTTAGTACTCTTGATTTCCGGTCATTTAGTGTTTTCCTTGTAATGAGAATTGTTATTCGACATAGTCAGCAAATGTTTGTATTGAATCTTCCCAAATTAATGAGAATTTGCTTTTGGTCTAATTGTGTTTTCTTTATTATTTGTTCATTCGCAATTCTATAATACCGGTTATAGTCATAGGTTTCGAAAGTCTCTTGAGCATTCGCATAAACTGGCGCATCATTTTGCATTCCCTGAAACTCGACCTCACACCGCTTGCCATTCTACAGAAAGAAAGGGAAAGAGGAAGAGCAAGCTGACTTCTCAACACTCCTACAACACGCGGGGAAATCAGCAGAGAATTATGGATCAGGTTCAAGCCGAGCTTTTGGAATTTCGTGAGAAGATGGCGCAATTCATGGAGATGATGCAGGGGGTGGCCAATGGGCAGGACCAGTTAAGGACGTTGGTTCAACCCTTAATAGCTCAAGTGGATGGAAGTGGCGTCTTGCACGGCGGGGCTGCTGCTGTTCCCCCTCCTGCTAATGGTGGAACCTCGCAAGTCAACGGTGGCCCAACTGTAGTCAACCTTCCAGGCGGAAGAGAACAAACTGGAATCCCCATCCCAGTGGTGGCAGGCGCCATACCTACTAGCGTGAATCCTCAATGGGACCAAGATGAACAGGATGACATCTTCTCCATGAGAGACCTTGGGGGAGGGTTACGATCCGACACTAATAGAAGGTTTGACGAAATAGAAGAAAAGATGAAGAGCATTCTGGAAAGCCAGAACACTATGGGACTTGACATGTCCAATCTGGGACTAATTCCAGGACTTAGGATTCCTCCAAAGTTCAAGGTGCCAGATTTCGATAAATACAAAGGAACGACATGTCCAAAGGTGCATATCCGCTCCTACTTTCGAAGGATGTCGGCATACTCTGATGACGAGAAGTTGCTTATGCACTTCTTCCAAGATAGTCTGTCAGGACCTTCTCTGGAGTGGTACATGGGTTTGGAACCTGCCAATATTCGAAGTTGGAAGAATTTAGCAGAGGCCTTCGTCCAGCATTACCAGTATAATAGTGACCTAGCACCAAATCGCGTGCAGTTGCAGAATCTATCCCAAAGAAGCAATGAGTGTTTTAAAGAATACGCCCAGAGGTGGCGAGAGCTTGCCGCTAGGGTGCAACCTCCCATGGTGGAAAGAGAACTGATCGATCTATTCGTGGCCACGTTGCCCGGAATCTACTACGAGAAGTTGGTGAGTAACATGTCAGGAAGCTTCTCGGACTTAATTATCACGGGCGAAAGAGTTGAAAACGGTATAAAATTGGGGAAAATTCAAGCAGCGGAAGGGACCTCATCTGGAGGTGGGAGAAAGTTTTTTGGTGCGAAGAAAAAGGATAATGAAGCAAATGCAGTGTACGACTTTAACAACCGAAAGAGATACTTGGATCAGCGTCAGCAGCGACCGTATTACCAGCAACCGTCACAAGTAGCGAGTATTGCCATCCCGGCGACACAGCCTCCACAGCAACAGCCGCGTCAACAACAGGAGCAGCGACCTCAACAACAGAATTATGCACCAAGACAGTTCCAGGACAGGAGAAGGGCGGCGGATAGACACTTTGACACACCGCCAATGCCATACGCTCAGTTGCTACAACACTTAATTCAACTGCAGTTGGTCCAGAAAAGGACAATGGCACCTCTAACTGGCCAACCACCTCCTGGATATGACGCCAACGCTAGGTGTGAATTCCACTCTGGCGCCCCCGGCCACAGTATTGACAACTGTAAAGCCTTCAAACACAAGGTACAAGACCTTATCGATAGTAAGGCTATCAATTTCAATCAGGATGCGCCAAGCGTGGATCGAAATCCCATGCCTAACCATGGTAAGGGTGGCGGTGTGAATGCTATTGACAGTAAAGAAGGCCTGAACTTGGTATCCAGGGTAGAGGACTTGAAGACGCCATTAAGTTTCGTGAAGAGCAAGTTGTTAGAAGGAGGGGTATTCCCAGGCTGCGGAAAGGATTGCGAAGACTGTATGATCTGTCCGGTAGGATGTCGGAACCTAAGGAACCATATACAGCACATGATGGATGACGGTTTGTTACAATTTGATAGAATCTGTGAGGAAAATGCTGAAGAGGTAGTCATCGAAGATAAGGATGAGGTGGCCACCATATCCATCCCATACAAAACAATTACAATTTCTGCGCCTCCGGCGAGGCCCACTATTATATTCACAAAGGCGGGGCCCGTACCCTATGAAAGTTCTAAAGCAATTCCTTGGAACTATGGGGCCGAGGTCTACTACAATGGCCAAAAGCAGGAACTGAGAGGTTCACCGTTGGATTCTGTTGATAATTTGGTAGGAACTGGAGGAATGACACGGAGCGGGAGAGTATTTGCACCTCCCGAAGTAAGCACAGAAAGGGCTGATAAAGGTAAGGGTAAGGTCATAGCGGAAGAGAATTCTCAGGCCAGAGGAGAGGAAGCGTTGCTGAAGGATGCGGAGGAATTCATGCGCTTAATAAGAAAAAGTGACTATAAAATTGTGGATCATTTACAACAAACTCCTTCAAAGATTTCTATCTTGTCACTGCTGTTATGTTCTGAGGCTCACCGGAATGCTTTGCTCAGAGTTTTGAATAATGCTTATGTACCTCAAGAGATATCCGTTAATCAGTTGGAAGGCGTGGTGGCCCATGTCAATGCAGGTAACGGGTTGGGGTTCACGGACCGCGACTTGACACCTAAAGGGAGGAACCACAACTTGGCTCTGCATATTTCACTTGAATGCCGAGGAACAATGATGTCACATGTACTTGTTGATACAGGGTCGTCTTTGAATGTGCTGCCAAAAAAGGCATTGATGAAGATCGATCATCAAGGTCTATATTATACGCCCAGTGATTTGGTTGTGCGGGCTTTCGATGGAACCCGAAGATCTGTCTTTGGGGAAATAACTCTGCCTATCCAAGTAGGCCCAGAAGTGTTTGAAACAGTTTTCTACATCATGGATATCCAGCCTGCTTATAGTTGTCTTTTGGGACGGCCTTGGATACACCTAGCAGGCGCTGTAACATCAACTTTACACCAGAAATTGAAATATATGGTGGATGGGAATATTGTGACCGTTTGCGGGGAAGAAGACATCATGGTGAGCCATCTGTCTTCATTCAAATATGTGGAAGTCGACGGCGAAATCCAAGAAACGCTGTGTCAGGCTTTTGAGACTGTCCAAATCAAGGAGAAGGCACCGGTTGAGGTCAAGACTCCAGAAGTTGCCATGTCGTCATACAAGGAAGCACAGGCCGTAGTGGAATCTGGATCAACACAAGGATGGGGACAAGTGGTGAGCGTCCCAAACAAACAAGATAAGTTCGGATTGGGATATAGCCCACATGGATCATCTTCACAAAGCGCTCCACGTTACAAAGGTTCTGTCCAATTTACTAGCGGTGGAGTCATTTTCGATCAAATTAACGCCATATCAGACGAAGAAGGGGACAGCGACTGTGATATGGATGCGTGGATCCAGCCATGCATCCCCGGCCAGAGCTTGAAGAATTGGAGCATGGAGGAAGTTATCACAGTGACTTATGAAGAGTAATTGATTTGTCTTGATTAATGTATTTCCATATGCTCTGCCCAAGGCATAATGGACTTTATTTGTAGGGCCCTATCTTTATGCATGTGAACAATCTTTTTATCATCAATTAAAAGGCGTCTTTTCATTCAGAATTTTGTGATCCTTGTTGTTCTTATTTTTATCTTTAACAATAAAATGGCAATGTGGTTTGTGTTTTTGTTTGCATATCATTTAAAAGCATAAAATCATCATCATCGCAGGTTACACATTTCAGAGGCCACCGACTCAGACTCGTCTATGACTCAGTATGACTTTGACAATCCGATCTTTCAAGCCGAAGAAGAGATCGAAGAAGACGAAGACCTGCCTGAGGAGCTTGCCAGATTGTTAAGGCAAGAGGAGAAGGTCATCCTGCCTCATCAGGAGGAAGTTGAAGTTATCAACCTGGGAACAGAAGAAGACAAGAAGGAGGTCAGAATAGGGGCTACACTGCAAAGTAATGTCAAGCAATGTTTGGTAGAGTTACTCCAAAAGTACAAGGATGTTTTTGCTTGGTCATATGAGGATATGCCAGGACTCGACACGGACATCGTGGTTCATCGTCTGCCTCTTCGTGAGGAATGTCCTCCTGTCAAACAGAAATTGAGAAGGACAAGGCCAGATATGGCAGTGAAGATCAAGGAAGAAGTTCAGAAACAGTTAGATGCCGGATTCCTTGCTGTGGCCAACTACCCTCCTTGGGTCGCTAACATCGTGCCCGTGCCTAAAAAGGATGGCAAAGTTAGGATGTGTGTTGATTATAGGGATTTGAATAGAGCAAGCCCAAAGGATGATTTCCCGCTTCCCCATATTGACGTGCTTGTTGATAACACCGCGCAATTCTCGGTGTTTTCCTTCATGGACGGTTTTTCCGGATATAACCAAATCAAGATGGCGCCCGAGGATATGGAGAAAACAACTTTCATTACACCTTGGGGGACCTTTTGCTATAAAGTAATGCCTTTCGGGTTGAAGAACGCAGGGGCAACTTATCAACGAGCAATGGTCACACTCTTTCACGACATGACGCATCACGAAATCGAAGTTTATGTCGACGATATGATTGCAAAGTCCCAAACGGAAGAGGGGCACTTGGTGAATCTTCTGAAGTTGTTTGAGAGGTTGAGGAAGTTCAAATTGAGGTTGAATCCAAGCAAATGTACTTTCGGCGTACGGTCAGGAAAGCTGTTGGGGTTCATCGTTAGTGAGAAAGGTATTGAGGTTGATCCCGCGAAGATCAGGGCGATTCAAGAAATGCCAGCACCAAAGACTGAGAAGCAGGTTCGTGGTTTCTTAGGTAGGTTGAACTATATTGCGAGGTTCATATCTCACCTCACCGCCACTTGTGAGCCATTGTTTAAACTTCTAAAGAAGGATCAGGCGGTCGTTTGGAACGAGAGTTGCCAGAAGGCGTTTGAGAAAATAAAAGAATACTTACAAGAACCCCCAATACTGATGCCCCCGGTGGCTGGGAGACCGTTGATAATGTACTTAACCGTTCTTGAAAATTCTATGGGTTGTGTTCTCGGTCAGCACGACGAGACTGGAAGAAAGGAGCACGCAATTTACTACTTGAGTAAAAAGTTCACAGACTGTGAATCCAGATATTCAATGTTAGAAAAGACTTGTTGCGCACTTGCTTGGGCCGCTAAGCGCCTAAGGCAGTATATGCTAAACCACACAACCATGTTGATTTCAAAGATGGACCCAATTAAGTACGTGTTCGAAAAGCAGGCGCTATCAGGAAGGATCGCTAGGTGGCAGATGATTCTGACAGAATATGATATTCAATATGTATCTCAAAAAGCTATTAAAGGTAGCGTGTTGTCAGAATATCTCGCAGAGCAACCAGTTGATGATTATCAGCCGATGAAGTTTGACTTTCCCGACGAGGACATCATGTACTTGAAGATGAAGGATCATGATGAACCGCTACCAGACGAAGGACCAGAATTGGGTTCCCAGTGGAAGTTGATCTTCGATGGTGCTGTTAACTCATACGGTAGTGGGATTGGGGCAATCATTACAACTCCCCATGGGTCCCATATACCATTCACCGCGAGGTTAACATTCCCATGTACCAACAACGAGGCCGAGTACGAAGCATGTATCATGGGTATTGAAGAAGCAATCGACTTAAGAATCAAGAACCTTGATATCTATGGAGATTCAGCCTTAGTGGTCAACCAAATCAAGGGAGAGTGGGAAACGCGCCAGCCAAATCTGGTCCCATACATGAATTACGCAAGGAGGTTGCTACCCTTTTTCGATCGAGTAGAGCTTCACCATGTGCCGAGGGTAGAAAATCAGATGGCTGATGCTTTGGCTACTTTATCCTCAATGTACAAAGTTAACTTCTGGAACGATGCTCCAATAATTGTCATTTCGCGGCTCGATAGACCAGCATTCGTGTTCGCAATAGATGAAGCTCCTGATGGTAAACCTTGGTTTTATGACATCCAAAACTTTCTTAAGAACCAAGAATATCCGCCTGGGGCATCTACCCAAGATAAGAAGACTTTGAGGAGATTGTCCGGCAATTTCTATCTGAATCCAGACGGTGCGCTCTATCGGAGAAACCATGACTTAGTGCTACTAAGATGCGTGGATGAAAAAGAGGCAAATTTGCTTATGGAAGAGGTCCACGAAGGTGCTTTCGGAACACATGCAGGTGGGCATGCCATGTCTCGGAAATTGTTGAGGGCGGGATATTATTGGTTAACTATGGAGTCAGATTGCTTCAAGTACGCCAAGAAATGCCACAAATGTCAAATTTATGCCGACAAGATTCATGTGCCGCCGTGTCCTTTGAATGTCATGTCATCGCCGTGGCCTTTTTCCATGTGGGGCATTGATATGATTGGAAAAATCGAGCCGACCGCATCCAACGGACACCGTTTTATCTTAGTGGCTATTGATTATTTCACCAAATGGGTCGAAGCGGCCTCTTATGCCAATGTCACAAAGCAGGTAGTGGCCCGATTCATCAAAAGAGATATCATCTGTCGATATGGGATACCCGAAAGGATCATTACTGACAATGGTTCTAATTTGAATAACAAGATGATGAAGGAACTGTGCCAGAGTTTCAAAATTGAGCATCACAATTCTTCTCCCTATCGCCCGAAAATGAATGGCGCCGTGGAAGCAGCCAACAAGAACATTAAGAAGATAGTACAGAAGATGGTGATAACTTATAAGGATTGGCACGAGATGTTGCCCTTTGCCTTACATGGATATCGCACTTCGGTGCGTACTTCAACTGGGGCAACTCCCTTCTCGTTGGTGTATGGCATGGAAGCTGTTCTGCCATTAGAGGTCGAGATCCCTTCTCTAAGAATACTGGCAGATGTCAAACTAGATGAAGCAGAATGGGTAAAGAACAGGTTGAATCAACTTAGTTTGATGGATGAGAAAAGATTTGCGTCTCTTGCGTACGGTCGTTTGTATCAAAAGAGGATGAAGAGCGCCTATGACAAGAAGATACGACCTCGGAGCTTCCAGGCAGGCGACTTAGTGTTGAAGCGAATTCTCCCACCACAAAACGATCATAGGGGCAAATGGACCCCCAACTACGAGGGGCCATATGTTGTAAGAAAAGCATTCTCAGGAGGAGCCTTGCTGCTTTCAACTATGGATGGTGAAGATTTTACATCCCCGGTGAACGCAGACGCGGTCAAAAAATATTTTGCTTAAGAAAGCTCGCTGGAAAGAAAAGAGTATCCAGGCAAGAATGAGGCATCCCGGCGAACCATAAAAGGATAGGTTCGGGCAAAAATTAGGGATATAAGAAAAATGTGAGCCCGCAAAGTTGAAAACCTGAAAGGGCAACTTTGGCAAAAATGGGTATCCTGGTGAGTCGAAAACCCGCAAGGGCGATTCAGGCAAAAATTAGGAATTTTAAAGCAAATGACTGCGGCCTGCGCATTGATTATCACAAGCATAGTGGATTCTAGGGAGAACTCGAAGATCGACCATTCAAGTCAATCTCTTCGGAAGTTAAAGCATCGGAAAGCGTCAAAGCCACGCGAGTCATGGATGAGTCGTCACATGGTGCTTGTCTGTACCACGTTGCCGACATTTTTGTATATTTTCCTTGTGATTGTCTTTTTGCGCGACTTTCTCTTTTCAGGAGTTGCATCCAATGTAAAGTTGCCTATTTTCAGGCCTTTTATCAATAAAATATACTATTCAGAAAAAGCTTTTGTTCTAGTTTTAAATTTTTACCGTTTTGTTTGCAAGAAACGCCTGATATTTTTGATGAAGAAACCTTACATACATAAACTTGTGGGCTTTGCTAACTATTAATCAAGACATTTGTTTTAAATAAAGTCATAATTGATAAACTTGGTGCCAGTTATAACACATTTGTCTAGCTGTTGTCATTTTCCCCAAGCGAAGATTGATGTTGATTCCCTCCTTATCTAATCTCTAGCCAAACCAGCGGAGTTATTTTTTCCTCCCCGCAGGATAGGGCTGACTCAAAGATCGTTCATTTCCATCCTCAGCAGTGAGAGTGTGGGATAATCTCCCGGTAAATCTTATTCAAAATCCCTAGCAGATAGCGGATTCAATCTCCGACAAAATGGAGCTATTCCTCAGCAATCTGTTGTGTTTCCCCAGTAGAGTTATTCTGGCTAATCATTCATAACGGATTCCCCCGGTGGAGTGGAGTTGTCGCCTCCGGCCGAGTTGTTTGTTCCCCGGAAGAGTTGTAGGCTGATAGGCCATCCGGGACGTTTTCCGCAACAGAGTTTGATTTAGATCCCCAGCGGAGTGGTTTTGTTCTTAGCAGAGCAGTTTTACCCAGAAGTTTTTCTCGGAGGCCATCCACGGCTTGCATTCCCCAGCATGAGTTTGTTTGCGCTAGGCGTATCTAGCTCTGACACAACGGAGTTGGCTTTTTCTCTTTAGCATTTATTTTGCTAAAGTTGGTTCATTTGCATCTACATACATGCATAGCATCCACCCAAACGCGAAGCATTTCCATAATTGAATGGAGCATTTCGTCATATTCAAACATATGCATATGAGGCACAAGCCAGGTCGTTACCCTTTTGTTTCAAGTGAATCTCGCAGATGATTAGTATCTTTGCCCGTGTGTTGGCTAGACCCCAGCTCATGGTGTTTCCCCAGCGGAGTTATTTTGTGATTATCACCAATGGATGGTCTTAATTTCGTTCAAATCTTGTTGCTCGCTTATATTTAGCGAAGGTTTGACGGCGAGGTCAAGTGATTTGTTTCTTCAACGGCGATGTTGAGAAGTTTGTTATGACGGCGATGTCAAGTGATGAGTTGTTTTTTTCAACGGCGATGTTGAGAAGTTTGGTTTGACGGGGAGGTCAAGTGATTTGTTTCTTCAACGGCGATGTTGAGAAGTTTGTTTTGACGGCGATGTCAAAAGTAATTTGTTTGTTCAGCGGCGAGGTTGAATGTTGGTCTTGACGGCGATGTCAAGTAATTTGTTTTTTCAGCGGCGATGTTGAAAGTTTGTTTTGACGGCGAGGTCAAGTAATTTAATTCTTCAACGGCGATGTTGAGATGTTTGTTTCTGGCGGCGATGTCGGAGTAATTTGTCTATTCAGCGGCGAGGTTGGATGTTTGTTTCTGGCGGCGATGTCGGAGTGATTTGTTTGTTCAACGGCGATGTTGAAAAGTTTGTTTTGACGGCGATGTCAAGTAATTTTATTCTTCAACGGCGATGTTGAATTTTGTCTTGACGGCGATGTCGGAGGATCGTATCTTTGGATTCAATATCTGTTTGTATTTAACAGAGGACTGACGGCGAGGTTAGATCTTTTTACCGACTTAATGTCGAGGCCTGACCGTGAGGTTAGATGCTTTTACCAATTATTTTAAGAATTGACGGCGAAGTCAAAATTGTTGGAAATGACGGCGAAGTCAGAAGATTGTTTTAAGAGATGACGACGAAGTCAGGTTATGTGAGAATTGACGGCGAGGTCAGATGTTTACTTGATTTATGATTGACGGCGAAGTCAGAAGACGATTTTGAAAAAAATTTTGACGGCGAAGTCAGATCAAAGACCGACGATAAAGTCAGTTGATTTATAATTTTGACGCTGAGATTTGACAGCAAGGTTAGATGCTGTTAAAGGGGCTGACGGCGAGGTCAGACGTTCTACTTAATATGGGTGCCTGGCGGCGATGTCAGAAGTTCGTATCACGGTTGTCAAATTTCCGGGTCCTTGGGTATTCAACCATCTTTTACCTTGATTGTATGAAAGTCGCTTACCTTTCATCCCTTCAGGTCTAAGTCGCTTGAATAGGGGCAGCTGTTGTACCCCAAAATTTGACCGACCCCTCTGGCATATTTTTCATTTTTTTTTCATCTGCATCAGTATAAATAAAAAATAAATATATCATATAAAATATATTACATGGCATAAATCATTTGCATTTTATACAAAGAAATGGAAAAGAAGAAAAGTGAATAAAGTATATTTCATAGGTTACACAAAAAATAAGTGAATTGGAAAAATGAATAAGGTGGGGTTTGAACCCACCACCTTTCGTTCCATCATCTCACTCCTTACCACTTGGCCAGAAATGCTTTTTGTGAACACAAGGAGGTGAAAAGCTATGCATAATACAAGAAAAGAATAAAGAGGCGTGTGAAAATAAAAAAAACGATGGATTCTTGCTCCCACCAGGTTCGAACCTACCCCCATTTAGTTACACTTTCCTATCCCTACCACTTGGCCAGAAGCGCGTAGTTTTGGATGCTATGGAGAGAAAATGAATACATGTTAAAACTAAAGCAAAAGCTGGGCAGAATTAGAAGAGCCAGATGACCATACGTGAAGACTCAGAGAGTGGGGAAGGATTCATCATTTTGGATGAAACGAGATTCGTTCTTATTCATTTTGTCACGAGGATCAACTTTGGTATTTGTTAGTTTTCGTTTTGGAGTGATATTGTTCAATTTACGGATGAAATTGCCAAAAGATGGGAGGGAAATAGAACTAGGTTTGAAGCGTGCTCCACATTGCTATTTCAAGGCCAGACATCTATGGAGTACAACTACTGAGGCCCTCTGATTCCTTCCCCATTTGGGCGAACAAGCAGCCTCTACCAAGCCCTAGCCTGAGCTGCTACCACAACAAGACAAGAAGAGGACCGAAAAAGGAGAAAAGCTCAGCAAAAAGGATTTTTGATTTTTTTAAAATTGAGGATATAAAAGGCTAAAGGGAGAAGGAAACCCTAGCAGCCACGAGTTTTTGAAAAGAGCATCTCAAAGAGTTGGATACTGGGAGCTGCTCTCAAGGAAGATAGGCTAAATTTGCAAACAAGGAGGAACTCTACAACTTTCTGTGGATACCAAGTCTCCTTCCTCAGGTATGAATGTGTGGAGCCCCTTTTTATCATAAGCATTCACCATGATTGGGTATTTGTTCCTTTAAGTTTTGTTTTCAATTTCATACATGTTTGAAAAAAGCTGAAGTTGCCTATGATGTTTTTTTTTTTTTTTTTTTTTTTTTTTTTTTTTTTTTTTTGTTTGAATCTGGAGGACATATAAGGGATACATGTGTTATGGTCATTTGTACTGACTTGTGTTAAGCTTAAAATTTATTAAGAGCACTACCGTTTGTAAGTTCATTAATTTGCTCCATGTTTCTGTTGAGTTAACTTGCTGAGTCATTATTCTTGGTTATGCTGTTTTGAAATACTGACTATTTGTGGTTGTTTGCTTAGTGTGTGGAGCATTGTGTTACCATGTTTAAACTTGTATGTAAGGCCAAATGCAGGTGTGTCTTAGGGTGATGACAGGTTGTTCCATGTGTGTGTGTGTCTTGATTGTGCAGGATTTATGCATGCTTTGTGTTCAGTTTGAGTTCATGTGCTGTTGAAGCCCAGCTTTGTTCAATATTTAGCCATGGTTTTGTGTTGTGTGCTAATATAAGATGTGTTATTTCTTTGCTATGAAAACACTGTGGTTATGTTTGAGTTGCCAACATTTAGCAGCAGGTTGCCTAGGGCATTTTATTTGATTCTCTTACAGTTCCAAGTTCCTGTCCTGTTTGTTTATCTTTTTGTTTGAGTTTAATTGAGGTTCATGACCTTAGTAGTGGTCTAGGGCGAGTTTTGTCCGTGTGGAGTTTTTATGTACTTTGTTCAATTAGGATGTGTGCTGCCAATCTCAAATGTACATTGAGTGAGTATGCTGTATGTTTTTTTTGTCATGGTATGCTGTTGCTGCTTAATATCCATATCTGAAATTTACAGCATTTTTGCAAATTGTTTTGTTGAATTTTTTTTTCCTGCTTTGAGTTGAACCAGTATTGTTTGTTGATTTTTTAGTTTCAGTGTAGCAGTTAGGGTCAGGCATGTATAGGATTATTGGGAGTGTTGGACTTAGGATAAGCCTCATCACTAGTGTTTGTTTCTTATGAGGAATCTGTTTCGGCGTTTGAGGCAGTTTGGTTTAGTGCTTAATGATTGATTTTCCTTCAAACTGTTCTGGTTCATGCTTGTACTCACTACCATTTGTTCTATTTATTCTTTGTTTGCTATCATCAAACTGATCTCAAGAGATTGAGTTAACGGTTAACACTCTGATTTCGGTATGATAACGAGTGTGCTGGCTGTTTTTGTTGGTTTGGTTCATCAGAGCAGGTTCACATGTTTGCCACAAGTGATTTAAATAAACCAGGCCACATTGTTTTTTCTCACACACTCACTTTTACATTAAAACCACACCTTATACACTTTCAATGCCGTGTAAGGGTTGAGCATAAATTTTAATTTGGCATTTGGTTTGATTGCTTGAGGACTGTTAATATATTGCTGTTTGGGGTTTGAATTTGATGCTACTGTTGCTACTGATATCTTGCATTATTGCTTGATTTTTGTTAGTCTAAGAGGAGAACCATTGAGCGCGTTTGTTTTCATGACGATTGTGGAATCAAGTGCACAGTTGATATTTGTTGGAACATAGTAATATCAATGTTTGGAACCTGTATTTGTGGCAGAAAGCTATTGTTTGGCATGTAGGTTAACTTTTTTAGAGCAGTTTGACAGTAGGGCTGTTGTGCTGTTATTGTTGTGTTTGGCTGTGCATAAGTTTAACATTTGGTTTTCTCTAAGTTCTGTTCCTGCTGTACATGAGCTGTAATTCGTGTTTGGTTTGGGATAAAAAACCTGTTTGGATTACTGTTGGGGGTTTTGTCAAGATACTGTGTTGCTTGCTTGTTAGTATGTGTTGAGGTCAGGTTTTGTTTGCAATTCGAATGGTGTACCCAATGCTGTCTTAGGCTTAGATATTAGTTTTTGTGTGGATTTGAGGCTTGTTGTGGATTACCCCTATGATATGCAATTTGGTGATCATTGCTTGTTCTATTGAAAAAGTTGTTTGTGTTCATTGAATTTAATCCATAAGCGTTGATTCACGAGCATAATTGGATTTTTATTTGTTCATATTTCTATCAGCCTTTGATTTCCCTCCATGCCCTTCAATAACTCTTCTTGCGTTTCCATTCGTCAAACACGATTTTGAAGATTTGAGCAATACCTTTGTGTTCATCAGTAAATAATGTGCGGGATAGGCTCGAACTTTGTTCAATTTTCGTTTTGCTTTGAAGTTGTTTATTTTTTTTACCCAGCAATTATCTTTGTTTTGGTATGTATATTTTTCTTTCCAATTTAGTTATTGGAAGTATCACCGCCCCAGCGGTAGACCATGCGCCTTGTAATACTGTACACCATGGTTCGAGTCCTGCCATGGACCAAAACCACTTTTTTTTTCTTTTTATTTTCTTCCTTTATATTTCCTTTCTACCCTTTTATATTTTCCCTCCCTATTCCATGTCAAACGCGCGCCTGGTGTCTTAGTGGTTGGGATTGTTGACTTTGAACCAAAGGGAGGTGGGTTCGATTCCCACCTCTTGCCTTTTTCTTAATTTCATTTAATTTATTTATTTGATTTAACTATATAATTTCCAAAACCAATATATTTTTAAATACTTACTTATTTTAGATCCTTTCTTTTTGCAAATTAACTATAATTTTAATTATTTTCATTTAATAGAACAACATTTCAAATCATTGATGATTTTCAAGATCTTGGACTTACTTGAAAGTTGACCCTCTATTAGGGTTTGCTCGCGTTGTATCTTGTAACGTTTCTCAAAAATAACTGTTCTTGGTATTGAATTAAAATAAGAGGATTGGGTGTAGTCCCCTTCTTCTTCGAGTGTTGGGATGCCCACTGTAGTGAGGGTGGTCCCGATACTCGTCTTTCAATACGAAGACGCTTTCACCCCTTTTGCTCCTAAAACCTCGGTCTCATACCGAGTCCATTTTCAAACCATAATAAATTGAATTCTCTTTGTATTGAATTAAAGAGAGAGGATCGGGTGTAGACCTCTTCTTCTCCGAGTGTTGGGATGCCCACTGTAGTGAGGGTGGTCTCGATACTCGTCCTTCAATACGAAGACGCGACTTTATCCCCCCTTCTCACTTTCACGACTTCCTTCCGTAATCTTTCTCACCTAAAACCTCGGTCTCGCATCGAGTGCATTTTCAAATCTCTTTCACATTAAAACTTGAATGGTCGTGGAGTGGTTAGGCGTAGGCCTTCTCCTATCCCGAGTGCAGACGTTTACCGTAGGGTTCTCTGTCGCAAAGCACTTACCATTCAAAACCAGAAACATCTTTAATAAGAGAGCGAAGTTCCCTTTGTATTGAATTAAAAAGAGAGGATTGGGTGTAGACCCCTTCTTCTCCGAGCGTAGGGATGCCCACTGTAGTGAGGGCGGTTTCGACGCTCGTCTTTCAATACGAAGACGCCTCGTTCGCCACACTCTTTTATAACAAAAACTTTGAGATAACGAATTGGGTACTACCCGTAGGGGTTACTATCCGAGGATCTGTCTCGCCCCTCCTAAAAAACAATCCAATCAATCAAACGTGACTTCTTGCCCCGCGTGGCGAAAACTAATCATTTTTTTTCAAAAAAAAAGATATGTTACGTCCGTTCTACCGCAAACAGGTAACGCCTAAGTCTCCAACGAGCGAGCAGCGAAACACCTAACTGCTAGAATGCGCACGATAGCATCATCCATAAAAAACATCAACACACCGTAGGCCGAACTACGGCTGCTCTGATTCTTTACTTTTTCAAGTAAAGATACGTAGGCACAAGGGCCACAATCCTTGTCGAGCACAATCCCCCAATATTCGTAGTTTCCCCGAACTACGTCGACTCTGACTTTCTCATATCTGTTGAGAATACGTAGGCCTAGGACCGCGAAGTCCTATCGAGTCCTTTCTTTCCCTCGTCACCCCTTGTTTCCCGTTTCTAAACCTTTCCCTTAACCCTTTTGAAACACACTCTTTATAGCATAATACTTAAGCAGATAAAATCACATCGACAAACAAAAGGTTCCCATCGAGTACGATGGATGCGAGGGGTGCTAATACCTTCCCCTTGCATAACCGGCTTCCGAACCCGTTCTTGGTCGCGAGACCATCTTATCCATTCTTTTCTTAAGGTCTTCTCGATATTTTCCTTTCCCCTCATGGGATAAATAAAGTTCGGTGGCGACTCTTCTGTCTATCTTTTTCGCCTCCCCGTCGTTGCGCGATGCATTTTTCGAGTAGCGACAGTGGGGTCATCTCGGCGACGAAGTCAGCCAAGGCTTGAGCTTTGATGGCGTGCCGGCCCTCGTAGGTGATGTCGAACTCAGAGAGTTCTAGTGACCATTTTAGCATGCGTCCGGCCATGTCGGGGCAGCCGAGGAGCTGGCGGATGGGCTGATCGGTGCGGAGCATGATGGCGTGTGCGAGAAAATAATGCCGGAGTCGGCGCGCTGCCGTGATGAGGGCTAGGGCGACCTTCTCGATCAGCTGGTATCGGATTTCGGGGCCGTAGAGGGCTTTGCTAGTAAAGTAGATGGGCTTTTGGCCCTCCCCGGCATCGCTGACGAGGACGGCGCTGACAACTTCGTTAGCCACGACCAGATATAAGTATAGGGTTTTGCCAGTCACGGGATGTGTCAGTACTGGTGGTTCGGACAAGACGCATTTGTTAGACTAAGGCACGGATCTAGAAGGGGGGGTTGAATAGATCCCTTTTAAAAATTTGAGTGGCGCTACCAATAAAATTGGTTTTCAAAATTGTTTTCAAATGCGGAAGCGGCCTTGGAAAATATAGTCTAAAACGAACAACTATTGGAGAGCCGGATATGCGTCAAGCAGATGAATTTAAGACGATAACGGATAGTAAATCACTACACACTTTTATGCAAAACTCAGATGTGATTCACTCGTACTATTTCCTTATTCCAATGATCAAAAATTACACCAAAACTAGCAGCAAAATTAAGGCAATTTTAGTTCAGCACTTTTGTCGAACAGTTGGTGTGCACAAATACCTTAAATGATATTTGTGTTGAATGAGTGATTGAAAAAGCCTTAGTACAGTATTTCTATTGTACTTAGTAGTTAAAAAACAGTGTTTCACCAACTCACTCAATCAATACTACAATTTGACAAAATCACTTATTCTAGAATCACTGAATTTTTAAGCTGTAATTGAAAATGCAGAAAATAAAGGAACACAAGATTTGATGAGGCAGTTCCCCCAGTCGTCCTCGCGTTGGGGTACGTCTGCCCTCAATTCTACAATGAGAATTGAGATATGTATTGAATAGATATCACCTGTTTGGTAGAACAGTTATACACAAGAATCGATAGACAATTGATACAAACAATCTTAATGTTGCTGATAATTTCTACCACTTCTTGCCCCTTGATTCAAGATGAATCAAGTCCTCCAATTTGATGTGAATGACCTCCGATTGCAGCCACCTTATTGACAACTCTTCCGTTGATCAAACCTTCGGCACGGCTGATCTTAGACACACCCAAATTGAACCCGGAACGTCTTCAACCTTTCAACGCCCTAGCTACTAGATTGATCAACCTTCCGCTAATCAATCACCTTCGCACTCGCTTGATTGTTGAACCGACGATTCCGTAACAAAAGCCTTCAAAACCTGTAGTCTTGATAGGTAAAACCTCAAAGGTTTTCTCCCAAGAAACACCTGCACCAGCTTCCACTCGAACCGGATCTTCAATCACGCGTTCGAACCTTATCACCGTCGAGCAAACCACAAACCGCAGCAAAAAAATTGATTATCTGTAATTTGAGGATTTGTGAGTTGATTGAACGATGAAGATGAAGAACACTGATGCACCTCTTTCACGTTTCTTGACCTGAACACTTTCTCACAATGCTTTCAAAAATGTTCTGTGTTAAAATTGAAAAGACAGCTATTTATAGTAATATACAAAACAGACAGTTGACAGATCAAAGAAACATAGCAGAATTTCTGTTTCTGCGCGCGAACGGTCGACCATAGGGTCGGCGTGCGCTGAGCCGTGTGACACTCAAACTGTCATGCGCCGAGTCAGCGGTCGACGCATGATCTTCATGCGCTGAGCCGTCTGATTCTTAAACCTGCATGCGCCAAGTCAGCGGTCGACGCATGGTTCCATGCGCTGACCCGTGTGAACTGAATGAAACTGTGTGCTGACGGTATGGTCGGCTCATGGTTCAAAAATCTGCAAAAACATAAATTTCTACAGCTTTTTGTGCATTACGTCATTGTAAAAATTGAATCATAAGTAGCGTGAATGATTTAAACGAAAGAAGGATATCTCTTAGCAAGTTGTCATCATCAAAAACCAGAGGCACGCTTGTGTTGGTAGATACTTTGCCTTCACATTCTCCCCCTTTTTGATGATGGCAACCTACTGTTACGCAACACGTGATAGGTATAGGTATGCTCCCCCTTTCTTTTACAATTATAGCGGTCGTAATCATCGTCTATCTACTGCTCGGTTCTCCCCCTTTGACAACATCAAAAAGAGGTAAACTCGTGACACAATAACAACACATTGAATCATGCATAAATGAGATACCAACAGATGAGAAGTAAACAACAGTTATACATACGATGGAGATAACAGTTAATAGATTACAGAACCACAAAAATGTCATGATAGCAACATAGAAGTAAGCAACAATCATAGTGAGTTTGGGCAGAAAAGCAAAACACAACAAACAAAATGAATGCAAGCCAAAACAGGAAACAACAAATGACATATGAGCGCATGCTAATAGCCCCGTCCACGTCCGCGACCACGACCACGCCTGTCATAGTAATGAGGATGGCGTTGGGGATGAGCTAGATCAGTAAATTCTTCTGTGATGTTATTCAAAAAGTCAAGACTGTCGACAATGGCGCGCTCTTCAGCTTGATGACAGTGAGTTAGAGTCTCGAATCGAGCGTCCAGCTGAGTCGACATTCCACTGATCCGTTCATTTTGGTTATGCAGTTCAGAACGAATTTGTGCCATTCTTTCATTTTGATCCCTCATGAATTTTTGCTGTAGTTCCTGCATATTGGTCATAAAATTTCGCTGTTCCAACTGCATCGACTGCATCATTTCTAAAATCTCCGAATTGTTTGACGGTTGTTGAGGAGAAGGTGGGTCTGCAGTGCTTGGTTGATACGGCTGATAGAATTTGCCAAGGGTGGTCCACCCGGTGTATTGCCATTCACCCCAGCCTTGGTTATTCTCCTCATCCTCATTTTCCTGTTGGTTTGAGTAGGCAGACCAGTTATTGTGTTGATTGTCATCTTGATATGTTTGTTGATAGTTTTCAGAAGGCACGTATGGTTGATGACCTTCATTAATATCGTGGTCCAGCTGAGTCTCATCAGCGGTTTCTTGTGCCTCTCCTGCATTGTCACCTTGATTGTCTTCATCTTCACTTGAGCTTCCTTCTGCTTCTTCATCTTCTCCACCCTCTGACTCATCAGCACTTTCTTCACTCGAGGAGGCAGCTGCAGCCATGGTTGAGCGCCGATAAAATCTGTACTTTTTGAGCGACTGATCCCACACATATCCCATCATAGCAAAGACCTTTGAACTGAACTCTTTATCGGAAGAAATTGGAGTATACGGAAAAGACGGGTAATTGATACCTGCAGAGTTTAAAGCTTCCTGAATGAATGAGCCATAGGCGAGCGCGGTGCCTCGCTTGGAGTCTCTTAGTTCATACATCCGGCTTGTAATATAGTACGGCCAGTTAATTTTAATGCCGTGACCTAGTATATGGATGAGATGCACTTCAGCTTGTTCGACTCTTGACAAACCACCTTGTTTAGGCCGCAGAATGCGCGCCACAATCCATTGAAGGATCCTTGGAGATGATCTGAGTTTTCCGGATGTGACGGACCTCGGAAAAGCCGCACTGTTTACAATGTGCTCCGGATAAGGCCTCTTGAGCATATTATTCAGTGCTTTGTTATACTCATAACCTTCAAGAGTTTTAGAATCGGTCACTTCGGCTAGGGGAGGTTCACCATCCTCTACAGACATATCAAAATACTTACTCCAGAATTCAGTATTTACAGTCACTTGAGTTGTTCCAATATGGGAATGAAAGTTTTCTCCGTGAAATTTATCATTCAATTCAGAGTAAAAGACACGCACCAGATCTTCGCTATATTGTACATTGCATTCAACAAATCGTTCAACACCATGATAAGTAAGAAAGTTCATGAACTCACCCAGATGCATGCGTTCAGCAACCAGTTCATAGAAGGCGTGTTGTCGAACCACTTTCCTCTTACCAATGTCTTTGTTAAAGTTTTCCCGACGAGACGGATGAACCAGGGATTCTGCAGTGATTGGCACTGTTCCGGAGGTTGACCCTCTTGATCTCTTTCTTGTAGGTCTAGAGGAAGAAGCCATGGGTATAGTTTTGTGGGTACAAGGAACTCTTTACCAATGTGATGGAGAATGAAGAGTTTTGAGATGAAGGATTTTGAATTTTGAGAAGAAGGAGAGAGATAACCCTTGTTTAATGTAAGGATTAGGGTTTGATTGGAAAATGTGAGGAGATGAAGAGAGTTAGTAGGGGTAGTAGGTGTGGGTTTTTAGTAATGAAGATAAATGCAAGTGTAACTGCCCAAAAAAAACTGAACCGTCAAGTAATCAGGAAAACTGGGTTTTTGCGCGAGCCGTCGACGGTAGCTTCTGCATGCGTCGACGCATGCTTCAGATTTTTCACCAGATACAAAAGTTAACAGGGTGCGCCGACCGCTGCCCTGTTATGGTCGACTCAATATGCAACAAACAGCAGATTTTTGTATTTTACCATATTCAGAGGTACATGCTATGCAAAAATGATGTCATGACATATAAGAGAAAAAAAAAAAAAAAATATCTATATACATATGCAGTAGATGTCATACAAATTTAGCGTAGTATAAGCGATATGATTTGAGATCAACAGGATTATCAAACAAAGAGAGAGAGAAAGAACAATATCACCTTGATGCCTGATTTGCTTGATACACAACATACTTATACTTACACGAATATCAAATTGTTAGAAGTACAACAGCATGATTATTTGAATGAAATAAGATAACATCAGCAAATATTATTCCCGTTCCGAAATGTCGAGGATGCCAAGTTCTCGGCGGATATGAAAGAAAGGTTCCGTTGCTAGCGGCTTTGTGAAAATGTCCGCTAGTTGGTTTTTAGTGTCAACGTGTTCAAATACAACATCACCTTTCTCAACATGGTCCCTAAGAAAATGGTGTCGAATTTCTATATGTTTAGTGCGAGAGTGTAATACGGGATTTTTGGTAAGGTTAATAGCGCTAGTGTTGTCACATAGGATAGGAATACGTTCAAGTTTAAGATTGAAATCTAGTAGTTGTTGCTTAATCCACAGAATTTGAGCACAACAACTACCAGCGGCAACGTATTCCGCCTCGGCCGTTGATAAAGCAACTGAAACTTGTTTCTTGCTATGCCAACTAACCAAGGAGTTTGAAAACAAATGACATGTACCACTAGTGCTTTTCCTATCCGATTTGCACCCGGCAAAGTCGGAATCGGAGTAACCTACCAACGAGCAATCACTACCCTTAGAATACCACAATCCATACTTCGGGGTACCTGACAGGTATCGAAGAATTCGTTTAACAGCTTTTAGGTGGGATTCTTTGGGACATGATTGGTATCGTGCACACATGCACACACTAAACATAATATCAGGACGTGACGCAGTAAGATAGAGAAGTGAACCAATCATACCTCTATATCGTTTTACCTCTACGTCCTTGCCATTTTCATCTTTATCCAAATTTACGCATGTAGGCATTGGGGTGTCTATGGCCTTGGATTTTGCCATGTCAAATCTCTTGATCAAGTCCAAACAATATTTTGTTTGGCTCACGAATGTCCCTTCTTGGAGTTGTTTAATTTGCAGGCCGAGGAAGTATGTGAGCTCCCCCATCATACTCATCTCGAATTCGCCCTGCATGAGGTCAGAAAACTCTCTCACGAGATTCATGTTAGTGGATCCAAATATAATATCGTCAACATAGATTTGCACCAAAATCAAGTGCTTTCCTTGACGTTTAATGAAGAGTGTAGTGTCAACCTTTCCTCGTGAGTACCCCTGATTAAGTAAAAACTTACTTAGTCGCTCATACCAAGCTCTAGGAGCTTGTTTGAGACCATATAAAGCTCTTTTTAACTTGTAAACATGTTCAGGGTATTCATGAGATTCAAAACCGGGAGGTTGAGACACATATACTTCTTCATTTATGTGACCGTTAAGGAACGCACTTTTAACATCCATTTGAAATAACTTAAAATCCTTTGCACATGCAAAGGCGAGTAAAAGGCGTATAGCCTCGAGTCGGGCAACCGGCGCATAAGTTTCCTCATAGTCGATGCCTTCCTCTTGGTTATACCCTTGAGCGACCAATCTCGCTTTATTACGGGTTATTACCCCGTTTTCGTCCAACTTGTTCCTAAACACCCATCGGGTGCCGATTACTCGATGGCCTCGCGGAGGAGGGACAAGGTCCCATACCTCGTTTCTTTTAAACTGATTTAGTTCCTCTTGCATCGATAAAAACCAGTGCTCATCGAGTAGGGCCTCTTTGGGGTTTTTAGGCTCTATTTGTGAAACGAAAGCGAAGTGATAACAAAAGTTACTTAGCTTAGATCGAGTGGTGACTCCCTTTGTGATGTCTCCGAGAATATTGTCAATTGGATGATCTTTACACGACTTCCAAGCTTGAGGGAGATCATCGTTTGTAGGCGGATGAGCTTCCTCAGTTACCTCATGGTGTGCATCCTTATCCTCCTCAATTTTGACTCTATCGGGTTGATCAATCCCCGTTTCGCCACCTTTGAGTATGTCTTCTGTGGATGTACCTGCACCATGAACAACACTATCCTTTCCGACATTTCTCGGATAGGACTCATCAAACGTAACGTGCACAGACTCTTCAACAGCTAGTAATCTTTTATTATAAATCCTATATGCTTTACTTGATTGCGAGTACCCTAGAAAAATGCCTTCATCGGCTTTTGAATCAAACTTGCCCAAGTTTTCCTTTCCATTGTTTAATACAAAGCACTTGCATCCAAAAACATGAAGGTGAGAAACATTAGGCTTTCGCCCTTTTAAAAGTTCATACGGAGTTTTGTTTAGAATGGGGCGGATGAGTACCCTATTCAAAACATAACATGCCGTACTAATGGCGTCGGCCCAAAAGTATTTTGGTAAACCACTATCATTAATCATTGTTCTTCCCAATTCTTCTAAAATTCTGTTTTTACGCTCCACAACCCCATTTTGTTGAGGAGTTCGTGGAGCCGAGAAGTTATGATCGATGCCATGGTTACCGCAATATTCTTCAAATAAATGATTTTCAAATTCACCTCCGTGGTCACTTCTTATTGACACAATGTTTGTATTTAACTTATTTTGGGAGAGCTTGGCAAATCTCTCAAAAGCGGCAAACGTGTCACTTTTACTCACTAAGAAGATGGTCCAACAGAACCTAGAAAAGTCGTCCACTATTACGAATCCGTAATAGTTTCCTCCTAGACTTTTGATCCTAGACGGCCCAAACAAGTCCATATGAAGTAGTTCAAGAGGTCTCGTTGTTGAAATAATCTTTTTGGATTTAAAGGAGATCCTCGTTTGTTTTCCTTTTTGACAAGCATCACAAAGGTGATCCTTGGTGAACTTAATTTTGGGAAGTCCTAGTACTAGATCTTTTGAGACAATCTTATTGAGTAAGTCAAAGTTGACATGCGCTAAGCGCCTATGCCATAGCCATGAGTCTTCACTCATAGATATGAGACATTGATCGCTTGTTGGGGATACCACATTCAAGTCAAGCATATACACATTGTTTACTCTAAAACCAATAAACACATTCTTCTTATCACTTTCATGCACAATTTTGCAGCAATCTTTTGAAAAGGAAACATTGTAACCTTTGTCGCATAATTGGCTAATGCTAAGGAGATTATGTTTAAGGTTTTCGACAAGCAACACATCGGAAATTGTAGTAGAGGAGGGATTACCTATACTACCTTTACCTAGTATCGCTCCGCGGTTGTTATCACCGTATGTTACATACCCTTTCTTCTTAGCCACGAAGTCTATGAATAAGGATATGTCTCCAGACATGTGCCTTGAGCACCCACTATCAAGAACCCATCTTCTCTCGGTGGACTCGACACATTTCACCTGTCAAAATATAACTTAGAAAAGGGAGGTACCCAATGGCATATTGGGTCCTAATAGGTTAGCGACAAGACGGTTGCGTTTGGGCAACCATTGGTAGATGCCTTTAGGAACAAGAAATCTCCTAAATCGACATTTACCAATGGAGTGGCCTTTCTTGCAACAGTAAAAGCATACAAAGTCGACATTAGAATCACTTTCACTTGCTTGATCCCTAATTACATATGCATATTTTTGATATGGGTTTATCATACTTTTTCTAAAATCCTTTTTATCGATTGCAAATGTAATTTTAGGTTCAAGTGCCTTGTCTAATTTGGCCTTAAGGTTTCTAACCTCACCTTGCCAAATATGACAAGTATCACAACCAAAGTTGAAAGGATTACTATTGTCCTTACAATCCGATTCATTATCTTTCACAATGGAAGCCTTAAGGTCCTCTAATTTCTTTTCGGACTCTAAGACTTTGTGCTCTAAATATGTAAAAATTCTTCTATTAGAAGCAAGTTTCTTAAAGGCTTCAGTTGCTTCCTTGTGTAAAACATCGAATGCGGTTTGTAATTCGGAATGAGACATATTAGATGACATATTATATCTAGAGTGACGTACCTGTTTCTTTTTCTTTTTCTGATTTGCGGAGAGACATAGATTCACGGACTCTTCTTCATCACTAGAGCTTTCATTAGAGGAGGAAGAATCACTGTCGCTTTCCCACGCGATGTACGCCCTCCTAGGCTTTGATGCTCTCTTATGTGACTTCGATTGTTCCTTTTCTTTTCCCTTGTTGTTCATTGGACAGTCCGGTTTGTAGTGACCGGGCTTTCCACATTTATAGCACGTTCCTCTAGTCTTTTTGCCTTTTTGATTGTCATCTTTGGAGAACCTTGATTGCCTTCGGAAATTTACCAGGTTCTTCTCCGAATGTTGGATGCCGTTCTTTCTCACGTACCGGTTATACCGTTTAACGAACAGCCCCATGTCCTCATTTATGTCTTCTTCTTCGTCGTCGCTTGAAGAATAATCACTTTGCTCTTTTGCTTTAGACTTCGAGGAAGAAGCCTTAAGAGCTATGGACTTCTTTTCACTCATCTTTACTTTGTCCTTCTTTTCTTTCCTTTCATGTTGGTCAAGACTCAAGAGTACCTGTTCATGCTCTTGTAGTTTGCCAAACAATGTAGTCAGGTCTAATACCGTAAGATCATTTGCCTCTTTGATGGCGGTCACTTTCGGCTGCCATTCCCTGCTAAGACATCTCAAAACTTTATTAGTAGCAAGATCATTGGAAATAGGTCTTCCTAGTGAATGTAATCTGTTTATGAGATGAGTAAATCTCTTTTGCATGTCAGCAATGGTTTCCCCTTGCTCCATGAAAAAGAGATCAAACTCTTGTATAAGAGTGTTGATTCGAGCCAACTTAACATCGTTTGTCCCCTCATGGGCAATTTGTAGTGCATCCCACATAGTCTTAGCCGTAGGGCAATGGGATACACGGTAGTATTCATCTACACCTAATGAGGAGATTAGAATGTTCTTAGCTTTCCAATCGTAATTATACTTTCGCTCATCGTCGTCGGTCCATTGTGCTTCGGGCTTTGGCACAACTTCGTTATTCTCATTTGTCATGGTTATTTCAATCGGACCATTGAGAATAACGTTCCATATCTTTCTATCTATGGAATTAATGTGCACCCGCATACAGTCTTTCCAATAGCTATAATTTTCACCGTTAAAAACGGGAGCTCTATTGTACGCCCCTTTTGGTTCGTTAGCCATTATTCTATCAATGTTGTATTTGAAGCACCGGAGAACCGGAGCTCGTGATACCACTTGTTAGACTAAGGCACGGATCTAGAAGGGGGGGTTGAATAGATCCCTTTTAAAAATTTGAGTGGCGCTACCAATAAAATTGGTTTTCAAAATTGTTTTCAAATGCGGAAGCGGCCTTGGAAAATATAGTCTAAAACGAACAACTATTGGAGAGCCGGATATGCGTCAAGCAGATGAATTTAAGACGATAACGGATAGTAAATCACTACACACTTTTATGCAAAACTCAGATGTGATTCACTCGTACTATTTCCTTATTCCAATGATCAAAAATTACACCAAAACTAGCAGCAAAATTAAGGCAATTTTAGTTCAGCACTTTTGTCGAACAGTTGGTGTGCACAAATACCTTAAATGATATTTGTGTTGAATGAGTGATTGAAAAAGCCTTAGTACAGTATTTCTATTGTACTTAGTAGTTAAAAAACAGTGTTTCACCAACTCACTCAATCAATACTACAATTTGACAAAATCACTTATTCTAGAATCACTTAATTTTTAAGCTGTAATTGAAAATGCAGAAAATAAAGGAACACAAGATTTGATGAGGCAGTTCCCCCAGTCGTCCTCGCGTTGGGGTACGTCTGCCCTCAATTCTACAATGAGAATTGAGATATGTATTGAATAGATATCACCTGTTTGGTAGAACAGTTATACACAAGAATCGATAGACAATTGATACAAACAATCTTAATGTTGCTGATAATTTCTACCACTTCTTGCCCCTTGATTCAAGATGAATCAAGTCCTCCAATTTGATGTGAATGACCTCCGATTGCAGCCACCTTATTGACAACTCTTCCGTTGATCAAACCTTCGGCACGGCTGATCTTAGACACACCCAAATTGAACCCGGAACGTCTTCAACCTTTCAACGCCCTAGCTACTAGATTGATCAACCTTCCGCTAATCAATCACCTTCGCACTCGCTTGATTGTTGAACCGACGATTCCGTAACAAAAGCCTTCAAAACCTGTAGTCTTGATAGGTAAAACCTCAAAGGTTTTCTCCCAAGAAACACCTGCACCAGCTTCCACTCGAACCGGATCTTCAATCACGCGTTCGAACCTTATCACCGTCGAGCAAACCACAAACCGCAGCAAAAAAATTGATTATCTGTAATTTGAGGATTTGTGAGTTGATTGAACGATGAAGATGAAGAACACTGATGCACCTCTTTCACGTTTCTTGACCTGAACACTTTCTCACAATGCTTTCAAAAATGTTCTGTGTTAAAATTGAAAAGACAGCTATTTATAGTAATATACAAAACAGACAGTTGACAGATCAAAGAAACATAGCAGAATTTCTGTTTCTGCGCGCGAACGGTCGACCATAGGGTCGGCGTGCGCTGAGCCGTGTGACACTCAAACTGTCATGCGCCGAGTCAGCGGTCGACGCATGATCTTCATGCGCTGAGCCGTCTGATTCTTAAACCTGCATGCGCCAAGTCAGCGGTCGACGCATGGTTCCATGCGCTGACCCGTGTGAACTGAATGAAACTGTGTGCTGACGGTATGGTCGGCTCATGGTTCAAAAATCTGCAAAAACATAAATTTCTACAGCTTTTTGTGCATTACGTCATTGTAAAAATTGAATCATAAGTAGCGTGAATGATTTAAACGAAAGAAGGATATCTCTTAGCAAGTTGTCATCATCAAAAACCAGAGGCACGCTTGTGTTGGTAGATACTTTGCCTTCACAGCATTTGAGGTGGCAGAGGGCTTGCTCGCATTCGTCCGTTCTTTCGAACTTGGTCTCCTTTCTGAGCAGTTTGAAGAATGGGAGGGCGTGCTGGGCGGACTTGGCAATGAACCGGGAAAGGGAGGCGAGCACGCCGTTGAGGGATTGGATGGACTTCCTCGTGGTGGGCGTGGTGATATTTGAGAAGGCGTGGCATTTGTGCAGATTGGCTTCGATTCCCCGTTCGGTCAAGTAGTAGCCGAGGAATTTACCGGCGCAGACGCCGAAGGTGCATTTCTCCGGGTTGAAGCGCATGCGGCATGACCTTGCAGTCTCGAAGACCTTCCGGAGGTGTGCCGTGTGGTCGTCCTCCGTGCAAGATTTGACGATCATGTCGTCCATGTATACTTCGAGCATGTCGCCGATTTCGTCGTGGAAGACACTGTTCATCATCCGCTGGTACGTGGCCCCGGCGTTTTTAAGGCCGAAGGGCATCACGTTGTAATAGTAGTTGCCCGACGCCGTCATGAAGGCCGTGGCCTATTTATCGTGTTCGGCCATCGGGATCTGATTGTATCCCGAGTATGCGTCTATGAAGGACAAGAGCTTGAAGCCCGCGGAGTTGTCGACGAGCTTGTCGATGTTGGGGAGGGGGTAGGCGTCCTTAGGACATGCCTGATTGAGATCAGTATAGTCAACACACATGCGCCATTTTCCATTATTCTTTTTAACGAGTACAACATTGGACAGCCAGGTTGAATACCGGGCTTCCGAAATAAAGTTTGCCTCTAGGAGGTCTTTTACAGCTTTTTCGGCTGCCGCCGACTTTTCGGGGGACTGGCGACGCCGGCGTTGCACAACGGCCTTTGCGGTCGGGCTGATGGATAGCTGGTGGCAGGCGACCTCGGGGTCGAGTCCGGGCATTTCCGCGGCGCTCCAGGCGAAGAGTTCGGCGTTCTCGCGGAGGCAGGCTTGGAGCTGTCGTTTCGCGAGGTCTGGGAGTCCGGCGCCGATCCTCACGGTTCTGCTCGTGTCTTCCCCGAGAGGGATGAGTTTGAATTCTCCGTCCGAGATGGGGCGCGCTGGGTGTGAGGGCTGCCCGTTGACTTCGCTGGTCTTTGTTTTGGGGTCGAGCTCGTCGGTGAAGCGACTGCCGAGTTCCACAGATCCGACTAGCTTCGTTGGTTTGCCTTTTGGTGTTGTGTTTGAAGTTGTCCTCTTGGTCGCTGGAGCGGTGGAGTCTAGGCCTTTCAGCGCGGCCTCAAAACACCTTCGGGCGGCCTCGATGTCTCCGTTGAGGGTCACCACGGCCCCCCGTCTTGTGTAGTATTTCATCTTCAGGTGGACGGTGGAGGGTACCGCGGTGAGTTCTGCTATCGTTGTCCTGCCTAGGATGCAGTTATAGAGGGATGGGATCTCGATGACTAAGAAGCGGATGCTGATTTCCCTAGCTGTTTCCTCTTCTCCGAAGGTGACTTTCAGTTCCACGTACCCCTAAGGTCTCGTCGTCGTCCCGTTGAACCCCTGAAGGTCAGAGCCTACGTAGGGGGAAAGGTTGGATTCGTCGAGTTGGAGAGTTGTGAACAGGTGCGCGTACATGATGTCAACCGAGCTTCCGCCGTCGACGAGGAGGTGTCTGACGTCGAAGTTCTCCATCCTTGCACGGATGAGCAGGGGAATGTTGGAGTTGGGGGATCCCCCGGGGAGTTCCTCGAGGTAAAATATGATCGGATTGGATCGGCCTTGGAATTCCTCGAGCGTGCTCATTTTTCCGGAGTTGTTCCCGATGAGTTCGTCGAATTTTCTCTTCACGGATCCTATGGACAGGCTCCTCGTGGCTCCATCAGAAATGACCATGGCTCTGGCGAAGTATTCCCATCGGCTGGTTGGTCGGATTGGCTCGTCGATTAGGTCGGGTCCTTCGGGAAGACCGAATTCTCTGTCCGCGAACCAATCCTCGGGGCGGCTGACACACAGCGCGACCTAGAGCCTGCTGTTGTCCTCTGGAGAGGGAAGTTCCTCTACTTTCTTGGCTTCTGGGGCCTCTTGCCTCGGTGGTTCGCCCCCTCGGGTGTATCTCTTCAGGTGACCGTCTTTGATTAAAATTTCGATCGCGTCCTTGAGATGAATGCAGTCTTCTGTCACGTGCCCGTGGCTCCTGTGGAATCGACAGTATTTCGATTTGTCCATGTTGGGTTTGGGGGGTGTTGGTCCCGGAAAATGGACACCTCCCTGTACGAATTCAGTTTTGGCGCATTCGGCCAGTATGCGCTCGCGGGAAGCGACTAAGGCCATGTACTCCGTGAATCGACCGGCAGGGCCGCGCGGTTCGCGTTGTTCGCGGGACTCGCGAGGGCGGTCTTCGTGACGGCGGTCCCCTCCCCGTCGATGGCTCGAGGCTCCGTCGTCCCGGTGCCCGCGGGGGGCCTCCATGTCTCGGGTGTCTCGAGCGGAGTTGGCCGCTTGTGTTTCTTCGAATAGGATATAATGCGCGGCTCTGTCGAGGAAATCTTGGAGGGATGTTGGCCGGTGTATGCCTACGGCCTCGTAGAACTTGGAGTCGTGGCGTAGGCCCTGTTCCATTAAGTAGCGCTTCATCTCGTCTCACGTCGTCACTTGCACTGCTTCTCGAGTGAATCTTTCGATGTACTTTCAGAAAGGTTCGTCAGGGTCCTGGATGATCGCCCCGAGGACGGCTTCCGTCTTCGGGTGGCGTCGGGATGCCGTAAAGAGTTTGGAGAACAGGTCCTTTAAGACTCTCCATGACGTAACTGATTCGGGCTCCAGACTTTTATACCAGGTCATGGCGCCTTTCCTCAGAGTCGTCGGGAAGAGCCTGCACTTGATAGCTCCCCGGACGTTTCGGTAGTCGAGCATGGCCTCGATGTCCTCTAGGTGATCGTCCGGGTCGGAGGTGCCGTCGTACGTTGACAGCGTCGGGGGCTTTTCCATCCCTTGGGGTATGGGGCAGCCATAATTTCTCGGGACAGCGGGGTGCGGTAATCGTCCTCGTCGCTGGGTGTCGGGGACCGATGGGGAGACGAGCCATTCAAACTGGGGCCTTGGTTTCGGGCTCTCGACCTCCTTCCTGGGTTTTCACCTCGGGGATCCCCGGTCGGGATTGTCGCGGTGCTCTGGTTTCTCTCGCGAACGCGCCTTGCTGGGGACCTGGTGCGTTCTCGCGCTACCTGTGCACGGTGTCTCTCCAGCCGCGGCCGGCGATTTCTGGGTCGAGGTGAGGGACTCCTCGAACCTCCGTTCTGGTCTTCCCGCGGGGGGTACCTCGGAGGGCCGACGCGTTCCAATACTCCAATTCTCGCGTTTTGCTAGGACAACAGCTGGTTCGTCTGGTTGATGGCTGTGAAGAGGGCGGCCATCGTCGGGTCCGCTCCCGCCAGGATGGGAACGGGTTGGAATGCTGGCGGGCCTGGGGGCCGGTGGTCGGCCTTAAGGGGCCGCTCTGCGGATGACGGTGAGGCAGTTTGGCCGTCCCTCTCGTCGGTTTCCGCCGAACGCGTCGTTTCCGTCTGCTTGTTTCCGTTGGTGGCGACGTTGAGCGCGAGGTCGTGCGGAGTGCCATCGCGGTGTGGGCTAGCCATGATCGTGGAGTGTTGGTGAAACTTTGGTTTTCTGCTCGGAGTAACGGGGAAGTTTCTGTTCCCACAGACGGCGCCACTGATCTGACCTAATCAGAAGGGGATCACGGGCTGGCCACACGCTGTTGGACTGCTGCTTGCTCGCCGGTGATGAGGAAGAGAAAGGGGGTGTACCTGCAAAACACTCCGATGCCAAAGTGAGAAGTTGGGCAGAGCGATGGCGAAGTATGTAACACCCCACTTCCCCGTATTAAATAAAATATGAATATTATAATAATAATCAGAGTTTGCACCAAAAAGTGGGATATCACATCTCCAAATTTTATAAAAATACTTTATTCATTCTTTTCAAAAATAATACAGCGGAATTTGTTTCATAAAGTAAAATACATCAAATTCATGATACGTCACAGGAAAAGAAATAAGTTCAACATAGACACAATAAAACACCCAAGTCCCGTGCTACGTATCAGAGCATCCTAGACTCGACTGGCACACCACTATCCAAGCTATCTAAGTACCTGGATTATCTGTACTTCCGGAGAAGCACAGACACAACAACATCAAAGGGGTGAGAAATCATGATCAAAAATATATTGGTAATGTAATACATGTAATCAAGGTAGTAAAACACACCAATATTCACCCCATCAACACCAATCACGAACCTACTGTTCAAATTACAATATAACATATTATAATGCAAATATGCAACTCAATACCATGCATGCGGTACCGACTCATTGGTTCATTCAATCGAACCTGGATAGATCACTTACGCTCCTCCTGAGACATGATCTATCCCCCACCATTCTCCACAAAGGAGTACGGATGAAACACTTACGCTCCTCCTGAGACATGATTCATCCCACCAAAACACCATGATATGCACACACCAATGCATAACTATTATATTCAGGCACTCAAAGTGCACACGATCCTCCTGATCATATCATCATACGTCAATGCATATATGTATAGATATATTACACCAACACCATATAAATCAATCAGATAGTAAACAAATTCATACTATAACACCAGATATAAACACATCCCACCATTCGGGGATACACGATCCTACTGATCATTGCACCATAATCATATACATGATACACCCATCATTCATTTTAATTAAATTAGATATTAAACAAGTTCACACTCTAACACCATATATCATTCAATAATAATCCCTACATTCATCAGGGTCTAAGGGATACTACACAGCTAGCGCACCAGGCACGACAACACAGAAAGTCACATTTTGCTACGCTCGCTACTCCCTCGCTAGGAGAGCTCCTAGCGAATGCTCGCTAGATGTTCGCTTAGCGAACCTCCTCGCGAATGACAATAGTGGCTACTGTAATGGTTCGCTACCCAACTCGTCACAGCGAATACTCGCTACCTGTTCGCCTAGCGAACTACCTCGCGAAGGCAAACAGAGGCTACTGGACATGCTCGCTACCTCACTCGCTAGGCGAGCACCTAGCGAACGCTCGCTACCAACTCGCTTAGCGAAATGCTAGCGAGTTGCCTGCGACTTCCCAAATTCTCACAGTTCAGAATTCTCATTCTCCTCCGATTCAAGCCTATTCCATAACATCCACTTTCTATCCTATCAGTATTACAACCAATTCATATTACGCTTATCAATTGTCCTATAACTCTACTCCAGACCAACATTACGGTACATTACCTACACTTCAGAGTTACTCTGAATCTCACCAAGGTCCTAATCAGAGTCACTAACAACATCACAGGGAACAACACATAATCTCACCAAAACTCTATTCATAGTTACTATCAACACTGCAGTAACAACATATAATCTCACTAATATCGCCATAATATATATACCAAATTCGCCAATACCAATCAACAATTCATCAATATCAAGCATCAATTTATCATTAGCAACAACAATAACAAGCATGCCAATATAAAACTTCATAGATCGGCATTTTCCTACGGGGTTAAGGAATCCCCTCTACCCTATACATGTATATATATCATCCCAATCAAGTTTCTCCCCCCTTACCTTATCAGTTGGTCGATCGATGAAGGAATCCTCCAAGGTTTGGCCAAATCTGACTTTCCCTCTTTCTTTCGTTCTTCGCTCCCTTCTATCGCAACCTTTCTCTCTTCTCTCATTTCTATCATATTCCCCAACCTTCCAAATTCTATTTTCCTTTTTATTTCCAATCCCCAACTAATAATAATAACTAATAAAATAATATAATAATAATAATCTTAATATTAATAATACTAATATAATATTACTAATATTAATAATACTAATCATAATAATACTATTAATAATAATAATAATAATAATAATAATAATAATAATAATATTATTATCTCACCAAAATAATAATAATAATAATAATAGTAATAATATTATTATCTCACCAAAATAATAATAATATTAATAATACTAATAAATATAATAATATAATAATAATAATAATAATAATACCCCCACCAATATTACTATTATTCATTATATTATCATATTCACACCAAAAATCATAATAATATAATAACTATATTAATAATAATATTATATTCTCCATATTAATAATATTACTACAAATATTAATAATAATCATAAATATAATAATAATAATAATAATAATAATAATAATAATAATAATACCACCACCAATATTACTATTATTTCTTATATTATTATAAACTCACCAAATTACCACCAATAATCTTCCCATCTCAGGGACACCCACCAAACATCATCAAATACATCCTACCAAAGGGCACATCAACATATAATATTTAAAATAATAATAAAATGACTAAATATAAGATGGGTGTTACAACTCTCTCCCACTTTAATTATTTTCGTCCTCGAAAATTACCTGATGGAAATAATTCCGGATACGCTCCCCGCATCTTTTATTCCAATTCTCAGGTCACACTGCCTTCTGTAGCACCTCCCCAGACTACTTTCACCAAAGATATCTCCTCCCTTCGGAGTTGTTCCTCGCTCGCCAAAACGAACTAGCAATGCCTCAACAATCGGAATATTTTTCACTTGTACATCATCCACCTGGTTCAATGTACTTTCTCGACTAAGACACACGAAACATATCATGCCAATTCACAACGACAACGGAAAAACAGTCTAACATGTTACTCCCCCCATGCCCTTGCTGCGCCACTCTGATACAACTACAGAACACGGTGCGAACTTCTGGGATTTCGAAGCTCGACCAACACCAGTCACCGGCGTGACTCTCAAAACACATATTGCCTCGGATCCTCTCGATCTTCTCAGCCATCTCAAGCATAATTCTCGGTCTGAGCACAACACTCTCACTCGACCCATTCCAACACAGGAGAGTCCTACGCTCCCTATCTCACCAAGCCACATATAATGTCGATCCGTCACTAGGATGGTAACCGTTATTATAGGTAACTCAATCAATGGTAATTAATCATCCCACGATCCACCTTGATCCAACATACTAATGCTCCACAAATTCTCTAAAGGCTAGATAGTCCTCTTTCATTGTCCATCCCTCTGCGGGTGACAGGCAAAATTCAACCTCATCTTAATACCCGGAGCATCCACAACTCCCCCAAAATCTCAACATAACTCCCAAATTTCCATCTGATACAATATTCGATATCTCATACAGCTTCGCCACTTTGCCAATATGCATCTCATATATCCTCAACATAGAATAGTCAATCCACTAACAATAATCCAAATTAAAATTATATCTTTCCAATTCTCTGGAAATCTCAACACCAACTCCGCGAAAATACTACCCAGTTTCTACTCTAGAATATTCAACGGCTGCATCAGACTCAACAGTCTCTGATGTTCACTCTTCGAATTCCGATAATTCTAACCAGCATATTCAACCTCAACCACTCCTCTCCTCACTTATGGTCACCAAAACAATCTACTCAAATTCGGTTACTTCTTCATAGCACCGGGATGAATACTCCATCTACCTCAATGTATTTCTTCACGAGTACTCCTACTCCCCTCAATAACATCGGGTACACATAATCTATCATAACATATCATAGTACTATTTCAACAAACCCGACAATCCACTCTTTGACTCTAATTTATCAATTTCAACTAATTCACCAACTCAAGCATACCACTCGTCAGGTCTAACAATAAACGCTTAACTCCATAAGAGGTCTATTCACCCACCAAACTCATATTATAAAATTGCTCAGTCAGTTCTAACTCTTCTCACCGTCATCTTTAGTATACGCAGGCATTTCCAACTCACCGCATCATCTACCACATGCACTTTACCCAAATGGTAATTCAACTCGAAGTCGTACTCCTTCCGAAGTCCCAATTATTTCCTATGCCTCATATTCATCTTATTCAAATTAAACAAACACCTTAAACTCTTAAGATCACCAAACATCTCCGTTCTCAGTCTGAACTTTCGAAGCCTCCGACTTTGGTACAACCACAATAGTAACCAACTCTAAATCACTAGTCGAATGATTTCTCTTATACACTTCAAGTTGCCTTTTGCATAATTGAAACTCGCTGAAGTTGTCTTTAGCAAATTCCCCAATTATATCAACAAGCATCACAAACACCACAATTAGTTCTATCGGTTTCGGCAGAACTTTCCTTACGGAAGTATATCACCGCTCTTTTTCCAACACTAATAACTCCAGTTCCTTATGCTCAACATAATCCTCTATACTCTTCAAATACCTTAAAATATCATTTATTAACACAACCATTGCCTTATATAAATAATTAAAGAAGATTCCATGCCAAATGGACAAACAAGTTGTGAGTTATGGCACAAACACGAACCGTACCTTCCGTCCTTACCACGACATCAAAACAAACTTCCTCCATAACTAACTTAATTCCATTTCAATACTTCACCATCTCATAGAGAATTTCAATAGCTTTCCAACACTTCAAACCGCACGTCATTCCGAGTTACGGTTCTCCCGTTATGGCAAAAATACGGTAACCACATTTTCCTGCCCAGGACGTCTTCGCTGGGAGAACACCGTGGCGAACGAGGAGCCATTCGCTAGCATGCTCGCTAGGCGAAGGACCTGGCGAACATGACAGTCCAAAATCTTATTTTTGACCGTTACCTGACTTCCGAGTGTCCGATTTCGATTCCGTAAAAAGCTGCGATCTTGGAATTCAACGTACAACAACAATTTCATACTTAGGAGGCCATCCAACACCCTTTAAATCTTTAAATATTTTAAAACTCAATTACTTCCAATCTCAACAGCAGATCTTTGAGCCTCCTAATATGATACAACTTTCGACCTTCGTCTCATCCACCACAATAACTCTTGGAAGCGAACACATATCCCTGATAGTCACCTTGTTCACTTATCTATAGTTCACCCAAAGCTTCCCAAAACCTTCTGTCTGTCTAACCAACAAAATTGGTGCACCTTACGGTAGCACACTCAAACAAAAGAACCTCTCTCCTAGAAGGTCTTCAAGTTGACTCTTCAACTTCTCCAATTCCAACGTAAACATATAATATGGAGTCACCAATATCAGACTTGTTCCGAAAACAAAGTCAACGTGTAAGCTTTACTTCCCACTCCGATAGTAAATCGCTTACTTCCTCAGGGAACCTCCGGCAATTCCAACTAATTGACAAATCCCAATTTTCTCACTTTCCTCCTCATTCAAAGTTTCCGTCAAAATACACATCTCCACACCGTCTTATGCCAACTCCTCAAAATAATCCCTGAAGCACTTAGCTTAACTCAGGACAATTCACCGCTCACGCCACCAAAGCTTGCAAGACACGTCTATCCCATCCAACACAATCCCGTCCACTATTAACAAGAGATTAAGGGTGATCAGTTCCTCAATTTGTTAATAGACAGCCGAAATCATGATAGGGTACAAACCATCTTTACCAAACTATGATAGCATTCCTCAACACACTAAGCCACCACACCGTAGCATTCAGGAGAAATACAAACTTCTCCCCCACTGGAATCATTCCTCTTCTACCAACAAAGTTAAACAACAACAGGTACCGACAGTGTTTTTACACACATGTCGCATACTTGGGAACAACAACACTAGACAACATTGGCCGGACGGACCGACCAGCTCTGATACCAATTGAAACACCCCACTTCCCCGTATTAAATAAAATATGAATATTATAATAATAATCAGAGTTTGCACCAAAAAGTGGGATATCACATCTCCAAATTTTATAAAAATACTTTATTCATTCTTTTCAAAATAATACAGCGGAATTTGTTTCATAAAGTAAAATACATCAAATTCATGATACGTCACAGGAAAAGAAATAAGTTCAACATAGACACAATAAAACACCCAAGTCCCGTGCTATGTATCAGAGCATCCTAGACTCGACTGGCACACCGCTATCCAAGCTATCTAAGTACCTGGATTATCTGTACTTCTGGAGAAGCACAGACACAACAACATCAAAGGGGTGAGAAATCATGATCAAAAATATATTGGTAATGTAATACATGTAATCAAGGTAGTAAAACACACCAATATTCACCCCATCAACACCAATCACGAACCTACTGTTCAAATTACAATATAACATATTATAATGCAAATATGCAACTTAACACCATGCATGCGGTACCGACTCATTGGTTCATTCAATCGAACCTGGATAGATCACTTACGCTCCTCCTGAGACATGATCTATCCCCCACCATTCTCCACAAAGGAGTACGGATGAAACACTTACGCTCCTCCTGAGACATGATTCATCCCACCAAAACACCATGATATGCACACACCAATGCATAACTATTATATTCAGGCACTCAAAGTGCACACGATCCTCCTGATCATATCATCATACGTCAATGCATATATGTATAGATATATTACACCAACACCATATAAATCAATCAGATAGTAAACAAATTCATACTATAACACCAGATATAAACACATCCCACCATTCGGGGATACACGATCCTACTGATCATTGCACCATAACCATATACATGATACACCCATCATTCATTTTAATTAAATTATATATTAAACGAGTTCACACTCTAACACCATATATCATTCAATAATAATCCCTACATTCATCAGGGTCTAAGGGATACTACACAGCTAGCGCACCAGGCACGACAGCACAGAAAGTCACATTTTGCTACGCTCGCTACTCCCTCGCTAGGCGAG
>CAWUDS030001024.1:0-68801 GCA_963859935.3 Lathyrus sativus | reverse complement strand
TAATGTTTTGCTTGTTGAAGGATTAACGCATAACTTATTGTCCATAAGTCAATTAAGTGACAATGTTTATGATATTATCTTTAATTAAAAATGTTGTAAAGCTTTTAGTCAAAAAGATGGATCAATCCTTTTTAATGTTAAAAGAAAGAACAACATTTATAAGATAAAACTTTCAGAATTGAAAAATCAAAATGTTAAATGTCTTATGTCTACTAATGATGAGCAATGGGTTTGGCATAAAAGATTGGGTCATGTTAGCATGAGACGTATATCTCAGATTAACAAGCTCAATCTGGTCAGAGGACTTCCTAAGTTGAAGTTCGACTCAGATGCTCTTTGTGAAGCATATCAGAAAGACAAATGTTCAAAATCCTCTTTCAAATCTAAAAATGTTGTTTCTACTTCTAGACCATTAGAGCTTCTGCATATTGATCTGTTTGGACCAGTGAAAACTGCATCCATCAGAGGCAAGAAGTATGGGCTTGTCATCGTTGATGACTACAGCAGATGGACATGGGTAAAATTCCTAAAGCACAAGGATGAGTCTCACTCTGTATTCTTTGACTTCTGCAATCAAGTCCAAAATGAAAAGAATTTTAATATTATCAAAGTCAGAAGTGATCATGGTGGTGAATTTGAAAATAAATTTTTTGAAAAATATTTTAAAGAAAATGGCATTGCACATTATTTCTCTTGTCCTAGAACTCCTCAACAGAATAGAGTTGTAGAACGAAAGAATAGAACATTGCAAGAAATGGCCAGAACCATGATCAATGAGACAAATATGGCTAAACACTTTTGGGCAGAAGCAATAAATACAGCGTGATATAGTTAGAACAGAGTCTCTATAAGACCTCTTCTGAAGAAGACTCCTTATGAATTGTGGAGGAATAGAAATCCCAACATTTCTTATTTCCATCCTTTTTGATGTATTTATTTTATTCTGAACACTAAAGATAATCTGAACAAGTTTGACTCTAAAGCACATAAGTGTTTTATGATTGGATATTTTGAACGCTCAAAAGGCTACAGAGTATATAATACTGAGACACAGATTATGGAAGAATCAATTCATGTCAGATTTGATGATAAGCTTGGCAATCAAAAGCCAAAGCAGTCTAAAGTTTCTGCAAATAGAGAAGTTCTTCTCACAGACTCTGGAAAATCAGAGGCAGACAATGTAACGCCCCAGATTCTAAATTCCCTTTATTTTGTTGAGTCTTTTTATTTAATTGATTGACATTTGTTTTAATTGTGACATTTATGTGTTATGTTATGATTTTTGTTGACTTGGATAGTTCTCGGGAATTAGAGTAAAAAGGGTATTTTAGACATTTAGTAATTAAGTGTGAGAATTGATTAGTTAGTGTTGGAGAGAATTTGAGAGGAAAGAAAATTGAGATAGAAATAGAATAAGATAGAAAAAGAGAAGGAAAGAAACATAAGAGAAAAACAAGAGAAAGAAAGTGGAGAGAAGAGAAAGAGGAGAAAGAAGAAGAAAAACCTAGAACCGTCAAGAAATCATCATCCAAGCTTTCGATTGATCGGGTAAGGGTGTGAAACTCTATTATACTGTTAATGTGTACGATTATATATGTTTCGGTCGGTTAGATTCTGGATTAAGGAGAGTTTTACCCGTTTCCATTCTAGGGCAATAGTAGGATTCATCGGTAGGAGATGTTTCGCTCGGTTAGAATCGAGTTCTGGATAGAGTAGTATAGTCGAGTGGCTTTGGGTCGAGTCGCTGGATCGTTTCGGTTTGAATCGGTCGGGTGCGAAGGTTAGGGCTTCTTGGACAGCCTTGAGAGTGCTGAATTCGCAGGCTCGCCAGGCGAGAGGCAGCGAAGCTTCGCCAGGCGAAGCCTAGCGAGCTGCAGCGAAGCAAGTCAGTGGCAAATACCCTGGGTTCGCTGGCAAGTTCGCCAGGCGAGTGAGGTTGGCGAATGTTCGCCAGGCAAATGCCCCGGCGAATGTTAGCGAATAATTACAGAATTAATCCCAGTGGGCTTCGCTGGCAAGTTCGCCAGGCGAATACCCAGCGAAGGTTCGCCAGGGACTTTGCCAGGCGAAGGCTGGCGAATGTAGCAACATTTTTCTGTTTTATGTATTTTTCTTGTCTGTGAGTTTCGTTTGGCTCGGTTATGTTTAATTCTTATTAAATCGACTAGTTTTATATGCTGTGATTATTGTTATGCTGTGGGTAGCCGTAAGGCGTGAATCCTAGAATGTGGAGTTTCGGTTATGATGTTTGTGTATGCGTTTGGTGAATATGTATGCCCGTAAACAATGTTATGAGTCAGTTTGCATGAGAAGCATAGTGTCAACATTCAGTCGTGTCTGATCCCGCGTAGGATCTGCAGAGATCGTCGTGTGCCCTTGTGGGGTGTGAGTGATGGTCTGGTTACCCTTGATCCCGTGTAGGATCTGCAGAACCTCGCTATATGCGATGGTTATATTTGATCCCGTGTAGGATCTGCAGAACCTCGTGTGCCCTTGTGGGGTGTGAGCGATGGTTATTTGATCCAGTGTAGGATCTGCAGAACCTCGCTATATGCGATGGTTATAAATTGATTCCGCGTAGAATCTGCAGAACGGTTGTGTGCCCTTGTGGGGTGTGAGCAATCGTTAAACATCGTGTGCCCATATGGGGTGTGAGCGATGGGTGAACATCGTAGGCCCGACGGGGAGTTACTTCGGTAACGAGCGATGATTCCTTTGGTTCTTCAATTGAACCTGCTGAACGAGTCGGTACCGCATTTGCATCTGCATAGAGTCGTGAGTCGGTCTCTATGAGTTGCATTTTCATCTTCATATGATGTACTGGTAGAATAAACATAATTGTGAATCTTTATGTGAGAATGATGTGTATGTGTATAAGCATGATCGGTTGATACACGATGAATTGTGGTGAGAATGTGAATTATGTATAACTTGTGTAAACATATAATTTATGCTTTGACTGTTATGATATTGTTTCTCACCCTTCTGCTGTTTTATAATGCTCTTTGAGGCATTGCAGAGTAGGTTGCTGGAGTCCCTTTTTGTGAAGCGAGGCTTCTTTTCTTTTGGTCAGATGGCTCTGATATGTAACACGGGGTAGTTAGGGATTGTTTGATTTCTTTTGTGATACATCTGTGTATGTATCTGTTGATATATAGTTGTATATATGAATTGTGATCTGACTCTAAACTGGCACTGTAATTGTTTAGATGTTTCCGCTTCTATTCTAAATGTTGAGTTGTGGGTTCTTGAACTAAGTTTTCTTATCATGACTAGCCTATTGTTGCATATCTAATTGAGCAGGTGTTGTATGTGTTAAATTTCATGGATAATGTATCACTGCCTCTTTTATATCATGTACTATTTAAACTCTGATGAAAGTTTTTATTGTGTACTTGAATGATTTTATTTTATTTATTTTATTTAATTGGGGGTATAGAGAGGGGTGTTACATTAAGTGGTATCAGAGCCAATGTTGAGTCAGTTGCGTCTGTCTTGTTGTTGCGTTAGTTGAACGGTTGTTTAACCTTGTTGTTATTTTGGGAATCCTCAGAATATGGTTGGTCGTAACGACACTGCTATGGCGGCAGCATTGGAGGCTATGGCTCGTGCGGTGCAAGGTGCACCGAACACGAATGCGAATGATGAGTTTAGAAAGAACCAACCACCGGTATTCAAAGGGAGGTTTGATCCGGACGGTGCTCAGATTTGGTTAAAGGAAGTCGAGAGAATCTTCCGAGTTATGGGTTGTGCTGAAAGGAACAAAGTGAGATTAGGAACTCACATGTTGAGAGAAGAGGCCGGCGACTGGTGGGTCGGTATGAGACAAGTTCTTGGAGTGGATGACGAGGAAATTTCTTGGGATTTATTTCGCACGGAATTTTTGAGAAAGTATTATCCGGAGAGTGTAAAAGGGAAAAAGGAAATGGAATTTCTGGAGTTGAAGCAAGGCAACATGTCTGTGGTGGACTACACGACTAAGTTTGTAGAATTAGTCCAGTTTCATCCTCATTATATGGCGGTTACGGCAGAATTTTCCAAATGCATTAAGTATGAGAACGGCTTGCGTCCTGAGATCAAGCAAGCGGTGGGTTATCAGAGGATAAGAAGGTTTTCAGACTTAACCGAATGCTGTAGGATTTATGAAGAAGACAGTAGAGCTCGTTCTTCTCATTATAAGAGTTTAAGCGAGAAGAAAGGCAAGCAACCAGTGAAGAGTAGTCCTTATGCGACGCCTGCTGATAGGGATAAGTATAAAGGAAACTTTGATAGGAAGATTGGAGGAGGTTCTGGTTCCATTAAGTGCTTTAAGTGCGGCGAAATGGGGCACAAGTCTTTTGATTGTGGAAAACCCGTGGCTAAGTGTGCTAACTGTGGGGGAATTGGTCATGCCACTCCCGATTATAGAAGAAATGTGATTAAGTGTTACAATTGCGGGGAGGTGGGCCATATTAGCACCAAGTGTACCAAACCAAAGCAAGCTCAGTCTGGTGGTAAGGTGTTTGCATTAGTCGGTGCGGACACAACTAATGTGGATCGTCTGATTAAAGGTACATGCTTTATTAAGAATATGCCTTTAGTTGCTATTATTGATACTGGGGCGACTCATTCGTTCATTTCCCTTGAATGTGCTAAACGGTTGAGTTTATGCATGGTTTCCTTGGAAGGTGATATGGTTATTGAGACTCCCACTTCGGGGTCGGTAACTACGTCTTTGGTGTGTGTTAATTGTCCTTTGGCCGTGTATGGTAGAGATTTTGCTATGGATTTAGTGTGTTTACCGTTGGACGGTTTGGACGTGATTTTGGGTATGAATTGGTTACAATTTAATAGAGTTCATCTGGATTGCTATCACAAGTTGGTAAGGTTTCCTTGTTTAGAAGACGGTGAGAGTGAGAACTTTCTGTCCACTAAAGAGTTGAATAAGCTTTTAGCGGAAGAAGCTCAGTTGTTTGGGTTGTTTGCATCTTTGTCGGTTGAGAGCAAAGTGGAGTTGGGTATGTTTCCTGTAGTGCGAGAATTTCCAGAGGTGTTTCCGGAAGACATTACGGATATGCCACCGGAAAGCGAAATTGAGTTTTCTATCGATCTAGTTCCGGGTACTATACCGATTTCGATGGCACCGTATCGTATGTCGGCATCGGAGTTGATAGAATTGAAGAAGCAATTGAATGGCTTGTTGGATAAGAGATTTGTAAGACCAAGTGTTTCTCCTTGGGATGCGCCAGTATTGTTGGTGAAGAAGAAAGATGGAAGTATGCGGTTGTGTATTGATTATCGGCAGTTGAATAAAGTGACGATTAAAAATAAGTATCCTCTTCCAAGAATAGACGATTTGATGGATCAATTGGTGGGAGCTAGTGTGTTTAGCAATATTGATTTGAGGTCAGGTTATCACCAGATTCGGGTGAAAGGGGAAGACATTTCCAAGACGGCCTTTAGAACACGATATGGTCACTATGAGTATACGGTAATGCCATTCGGAGTTTCTAACGCGCCGGGTGTGTTCATGGAATATATGAATCGTATTTTTCATGAGCAGTTGGATAGTTTCGTGGTGGTGTTCATTGACGACATCTTGATTTACTCTAAGTCTCAGGAAGAGCACGAAAAGCATTTGAAGATTGTGTTGCAAATTTTGAAAGAGAAGAGATTATATGCCAAGTTGTCGAAGTGCGAGTTTTGGTTATCGGAAGTAAGTTTTCTTGGGCATGTTATTTCTGGTAATGGTATTAGCGTTGACCCATCTAAGATCGATGCGGTAATGCAGTGGGAGACTCCGAGATCAGTTACGGAAATTCGAAGTTTCTTGGGATTGGCCGGTTATTATAGGAGGTTTATAGAAGGATTTTCAAAGTTGGCACTTCCTTTGACACAGTTGACTTGTAAAGGGAAAGCTTTCATATGGGATACTGATTGTGAAAAGGGTTTCATGGAGTTAAAGAGGAAATTGACGACGACGCCGGTTTTGGTCTTGCCAAATTCTACGGAGCCGTTTGTGGTGTATTGTGATGCTTCTTTGTCAGGATTGGGTGGAGTTTTAATGCAAGGCGGAAAGGTTGTGGCTTATGCATCTAGGCAATTGAGAGTGCACGAAAAGAATTATCCTACTCATGATTTGGAATTAGCAGCAGTAGTATTCGTTTTGAAAATTTGGAGGCATTATCTTTATGGTGCGAGATTCGAAGTTTTTAGCGACCATAAGAGTTTGAGGTATTTGTTTGACCAAAAGGAACTAAACATGAGGCAAAGGAGATGGCTAGAACTTTTGAAGGACTATGACTTCGGTTTGAATTATCATCCGGGTAAGGCGAATGTGGTAGCCGATGCCTTAAGCCGGAAGTCATTGCACATGTCTACATTGATGATAAAAGAGTGGGAACTGTTAGAGGACTTTAGAGACTTGAGTTTGGTGTGTGAAGTAACACCGGGGAGTGTGAGACTTGGTATGCTTCATATCACGAATGATTTCCTTACGACCGTGTGCGAAAAACAAAAGTTAGATTTAAAGTTTGTTGATTGGATGAGGAATGAGAATGAAGATTTCAAGGTTGACACTTTTGGAGTTTTGAGATTTCGTGGTCGAATTTGTATTCTCGGTGATGCGGAATTGAAGAAGATGATATTGGAAGAAGGACATCGGAGTAACTTGAGTATTCATCCGGGAGCGAATAAGATGTATCAGGATTTGGAGAAGATCTTTTGGTGGTCTGGATTGAAAAGAGACGTGGCTCGTTTTGTGTATTCGTGTTTGACTTGTCAGAAGTCGAAGGTAGAGCATCAGAGGCCTAGTGGATTAATGCAACCGTTGGATATTCCAGAATGGAAATGGGATGGCATATCGATGGATTTCGTTACAGGTTTGCCTAATACGCTAAGAGGCCATAATGCTATTTGGGTGATTGTTGATAGACTTACTAAATCTGCTCACTTCATTCCGATTGATATTAGTTATCCTTTGGAAAAGTTGGCCGACATTTATATTCGTGTGATTGTGAAGTTGCATGGAGTTCCCAAGAGTATCGTATCGGATAGAGATCCAAGATTTACTTCGAGATTCTGGGAAGGTTTGCAAAGTGCCTTGGGTTCTAAATTGAGATTAAGTTCGGCATACCATCTGCAGACTGATGGTCAAACCGAAAGGACGATTCAATCGTTGGAAGATTTGTTGCGTGCGTGTGTGCTTGAGCAAGGTGGAACATGGGACAGTTATTTAGCATTGATTGAGTTCACCTATAATAATAGTTTTCATTCAAGCATTGGTATGGCGCCATTTGAGGCTCTATATGGCCGGAAGTGTCGGACGCCTTTATGTTGGCACGAGACAGGGGAGAGATCAGTTGTTGGGCCGGAAATGGTACAACAGACGACGGAAAAGATAAGGCTCATTCGGGAGAAAATGAGAATTTCTCAGAGTAGACAGAAGAGTTACCACGATAAAAGGAGGAAGGACCTTGAGTTTCTGGAGGGCGTGGGTCGTGCCTTGAAGTCGAAAAAGTTAGCTTCTCGTTTCATCGGTCCGTATCAGATTGTTGCACGTGTGGGTGCTGTGGCTTATCGGGTGGCGTTGCTCCGAACCTTTCGAAATTGCACGATGTGTTCCATGTGTCACAACTTCGGAAGTATGTTCCAGATCCGTCACATGTGATTCCTATGGATGAGGTCGAAGTAAGAGATAATCTGTCGGTCGAGGTTTTACCGGTTAGTATTTTGGATCGTGAGGTTAAGAAGCTCAGAGGTAAAGATATTGCTCTTGTGAAGGTAGCCTGGGGAGGTGCCGCGGAAGGCAATATGACTTGGGAATTGGAGAACAAGATGCGAGAATCGCATCCTGAGTTGTTTGGATCAAGTATTATTTTCGAGGACGAAAATTTCTAAAGTGGGGGAGAGTTGTAATGCCCCAGATTCTAAATTCCCTTTATTTTGTTGAGTCTTTTTATTTAATTGATTGACATTTGTTTTAATTGTGACATTTATGTGTTATGTTATGATTTTTGTTGACTTTGAGAGTTCTCAGGAATTAGAGTAAAAAGGGTATTTTAGACATTTAGTAATTAAGTGTGAGAATTGATTAGTTAGTGTTGGAGAGAATTTAAGAGGAAAGAAAATTGAGATAGAAATAGAATAAGAGAGAAAAAGAGAAGGAAAGAAACATAAGAGAAAAATAAGAGAAAGAGGAGAAAGAAGAAGAAAAACCTAGAACCGTCAAGAAATCATCATCCAAGCTTTTGATTGATCGAGTAAGGGTGTGAAACTCTATTATACTGTTAATGTGTACGATTATATGTGTTTCGGTCGGTTAGATTCCGGATTAAGGAGAGTTTTGCCCGTTTCCATTCTAGGGCAATAGTAGGATTCATCGGTAGGAGATGTTTCGCTCGGTTAGAATCGAGTTCTGGATAGAGTAGTATAGTCGAGTAGCTTTGGGTCGAGTCGCTGGATCGTTTCGGTTCGAATCGGTCGGGTGCAGAGGTTAGGGCTTCTTGGACAGCCTTGAGAGTGCTGAATTCGCAGGCTCGCCAGGCGAGAGGCAGCGAAGCTTCGCCAGGCGAAGCCTAACGAGTTGCAGCGAAGCAAGTCAGTGGCAAATACCCTGAGTTCACTGGCAAGTTCGCCAGGCGAGTGAGGTTGGCGAATGTTCGCCAGGAGAATGCCCCGACGAATGTTAGCGAATAATTACAGAATTAATCCCAGTGGGCTTCGCTGGAAAGTTCGCCAGGCGAATACCCAGCGAAGGTTCGCTAGGGACTTCGCCAGGCGAAGGCTGGCGAATGTAGCAGCATTTTTCTGTTTTCTGTATTTTTCTTGTCTGTGAGTTTCGTTTGGCTCGGTTATGTTTAATTCTTATTAAATCGACTAGTTTTATATGCTGTGATTATTGTTATGCTGTGGGTAGCCGTAAGGCGTGAATCCTAGAATGTGGAGTTTCGGTTATGATGTTTGTGTATGCGTTTGGTGAATATGTATGCATGTAAACAATGTTATGAGTCAGTTTGCATGAGAAGCATAGTGTCAGCATTCAGTCGTGTCTGATCCCGCGTAGGATCTGCAGAGATTGTCGTGTGCCCTTGTGGGGTGTGAGTGATGGTCTGGTTACCCTTGATCCCGTGTAGGATCTGCAGAACCTCGCTATGTGCGATGGTTATATTTGATCCCGTGTAGGATCTGCAGAACCTCGTGTGCCCTTGTGGGGTGTGAGCGATGGTTATTTGATCCCGTGTAGGATCTGCAGAACCTCGCTATATGCGATGGTTATAAATTGATTTCGCGTAGAATCTGCAGAACGGTTGTGTGCCCTTGTGGGGTGTGAGCAATCGTTAAACATCGTGTGCCCATGTGGGGTGTGAGCGATGGGTGAACATCGTAGGCCCGGCGGGGAGTTACTTTGGTAACGAGCGATGATTCCTTTGGTTCTTCAATTGAACCTGCTGAACGAGTCGGTACCGCATTTGCATCTGCATAGAGTCGTGAGTCGGTCTCTATGAGTTGCATTTTCATCTTCATAAGATGTACTGGTAGAATGAACATAATTGTGAATCTTTATGTGAGAATGATGTGTATGTGTATAAGCATGATCGGTTGATATGTTTAGTTATAAAAATGTGCGTGTAATGTATGCGATGAATTGTGGTGAGAATGTGAATTATGTATAACTTGTGTAAACATATAATTTATGCTTTGACTGTTATGATATTTTTTCTCACCCTTCTGCTGTTTTATAATGCTCTTTGAGGCATTACAGAGTAGGTTGCTGGAGTCCTTTTTTGTGAAGCGAGGCTTCTTTTCTTTTGGTCAGATGGCTCTGATATGTAACACGGGGTAGTTAGGGATTGTTTGATTTCTTTTGTGATATGTCTGCGTATGTATCTGTTGATATATGGTTGTATATATGAATTGTGATCTGACTCTAAACTGGCACTGTAATTGAATGTACACATGAATTAAGTGATTTCAATGTTTAGATGTCTCCGCTTCTATTCTAAATGTTGAGTTGTGGGTTCTTGAACTAAGTTTTCTTATCATGACTAGCCCATTGTTGCATATCTAATTGAGCAGGTGTTGTATGTGTTAAATTTCATGGATAATGTATCACTGCCTCTTTTATACCATGTACTATTTAAACTCTGATGAAAAATTTTATTGTGTACTTGAATGATTTTATTTTATTTATTTTATTTAATTGGGGGTATAGAGAGGGGTGTTACAGACAAAGTTCAAGCAAAAGAACCAGAAGCAACTCCAGATGCAAATCCATTAGCTGCTCATATGGAAACTCAGAACACAAGACACAACTTTGTTCTTAACTCAAAATACAAGACACAACTTTATTCTTAACTCAGATCACAAGACACAAAAGAAAGTCTTAGAGAAGAAACTGAGACTCGGACAGGATGTTAGAACATCTTATCAAACATCCTTGTAAAACAGCTGCGAGAATGGACACCACACCAAAAAGGATATTAGTCATGCCTTGTAAGGACGAACACACAACTAAGATGCATACATACCCATTCTCCCCCTTTTTAGCCAAAAATTGGCAAAAGAAACCAACACAGTTCCATACCGCATGGTACTAACCCAAACCCGAACAAAAGCCATGAAGACACAACACAACAAAAAGAAACTCAACCTGAGAACCAAGAAGCAGCAACCCTGTTGTGGTGAGAATCGGATATCAAGCTATTAATCAAATTGAATCACAAATCATGAAGTTCACCACATAGATTTGATTTATCCAAAAGAAAGGGTAAAAATCGAAGAAAACCCTAAATGCGCTATGTAACAACAAAGCTAAGAGATCTAAGGTTTGAGGGTTGGTTATACCTAGGGAAGGTGCTAACATCCTAAGTATCTGTAGTACTCTATAGGAACCTCTTGCTAGTATTTATGTTATGTTATAGTTTGATTTCTAAGGGGAAAGGTGCTAAGATAAAGACCTAGGGTATATACAAAGTATGCTCGCCAAGACGTTGCATCTCGTGCCTACGTATCCTAACTAGGATGGAATCAGAGCAACTGTTGTTCACCTAACTAGGGTTGAGGAACTCTTGACTATGGTCAAGGTTCTAATGGGAATAAGTGTTCATCACCATGACACTTACATAGAGTTAACCAACTCTCTAAATCTAAGTTGATCAACAACTAATCAAAAGCTTCAAAGGTAACAAGAATCAAATTCAAAATTGAACATCGAGAATTAAACACAATGGAATCGAGGATTATCAAGATTAACTTAAGAATAAAATCGAATTAAACCAAATTTTAATTAAATCGAAAACTAATCAAAAGCTAATTAACAAATTCTAAAATCCCAAATTAAAACTAAAACGAATTAAAATCTAATTAGAATCTAATTAACTGAAATCTAATAATAATATTAAAAAAAAACTAATTTAACTAATTTCTAATTAAAACTTAAATAATTAAATTAGACTAACCTCTAGTTAAAAATTAACTTATTAAGTTCTAAAATCTAATTAAAAAACTAACTAATTAAATTATAAATAATTAAAAACTAATTAGTTAAAAACTGAATAATTAAGTAAACCTTAATCTAACTAAAACCTAATTAATTAATTCTATCTAAAAAACAAAAAAAGAAAGGACCAAATGAAACAGGCGTTGTTAATGAAGGGAAAGTCCAAATAAGAAAAATTGGGCGGCCCATAGCTGAAGGCGGGTGCTGGGATTTGGAGACCGGTCGGGTCGGATCCGACCCATATCCGATTCAGTTCAAATTTAAAGAAAGGGTCATGTAATAACCCTAGATAGAACACTGTCATTCCAAAGTTTTTCCATAAACACGGTCCACCCCTTTATCTTTCTGAAACGAAGAAAATGTGGAAGAGAAATCACTATGAAAACTCCCTTTCGATCTCATGATTTTCTCGCCTGCCTGTTATTCTTAATTCTTCACTCTGCAAAAACAACAAACTCTCTCTATTTCATGATATCACTCACTTTTTTCTCTCTGAACCGACGAAGAAGCATAACGGAAAACAAATAAAAGGAATCGAAGACTACCTCAAACCAAACCAAATGCAATACACTCACGATACGTTCTTCCCCTTAATTAATAGGCTTGATGAAACCCCTTCTATTCACTATTATTCGGTTATGATATGTTTCCTGGGTCTATCTCCTTTATGCATATTCTTGTGGTTTTATTTGAGGCTCCCCTTTTTTGTTTCTCTTTGTCCTTTTTATTTGAAAAACCCACAAATTTTTGGGTACCACTTTTGTCTTCTCCTTCTCAAGGCAGATCTTTTGTAGAATTTTGGACTGTTTTATTTTGGAATTATGTTGAATGGTGTGTTTGGTCAAGGTTGTAGGAAATGTTTTTGATAGTAGTGGGTTATTGTTGTCATTGTGTAGGTGCTGCAGCATACCAAGTATGTCGCGTGATGCAGTTTTTGAAAGTTTTGTGGCGAGCAGGTCACAGTTTTTTTAGAGGCTGTGTATAATTTGTTGTGTTGTGAATGCATTGAAGCAGGTATGTAGTTTTTTACAAAGAAGATGGCATGGATTGCATAGGTTTTGGCAGCTTGCTGACTGCTGTATCAGGGCTTGCAGCAGATATGACGCAGGCTTTTAGAATGGTAGAAGATGGCCTTGTAAGTTGTTTTGGTTATTGTGTTGTACGAACCATTAGCTTGATAATTCAAAATGGATATGAAAGGCTAGTGTATGAGCCATTGGATGTTATTGAGGGATCAAAGGGTAATTTAGGATTTTTGATCCTAAAATTTTGTTATGTATTAGCTGATATGGCCATGTTGTAAAGTTGCAACTTGAATTTTTCTTTTGGTATGTTGCATTTTGAAGTCACTTTGCCCTTTTTAATCACAATGGCAACTTGTATAGTAATTATGTTGTAACATAAATTGAGGCTTGATCATGTAATTTGTTGTTCACACCTTGATTAAATTACAAGCCTACATGATGTTGTTATTGTACAAACTCTTAAGCTTGTGCCAATTTCATGGTCCCACCATCTTCAATTGTGTCTAATAATATTTTGCACTTGATATGGAAACTCATATGTACTTGATTAAGAGTGTAGCCAAACCAATGAAATTGCTAACAAATGGAAGTTGCCAAAAGTGGTGTTTAAGTTCAAGGTCAAACCAAGGATAATTTGAAACTCTTTTGTGTCATTCTTGAATTCTTCTTTAAACCACGATAGATGAAACACACTTGAGCCAACCATGTAGGAGCATTAGCACATATCTCGCCACTTAAACCATGATGAACTACATACAATCCATATTTCTGACAATATTATATACAAAATGAGCACGCCCTAGAACTTAATGCTACATCTTACAACAACGAACTACATGGCAATTGAACCATACATGAACTTGATTTTTAAATCAAAACCCTAACCGAAACCAAAGAATGATCATCTGATGATTTCCAACATAAAACACCTTGAACTTTGATACACATTTGCCTTCAAAAATAGTTCGTGACACAGATGACTGGTCATATTAACCACACGGCCACTTTATCAAAACCCTAATTGAAATTCAACTGGCCCTAATGATTATCCACCTTGAAACAACCGCCTTTACCATAGCCTGATAACATGGTCTTGAAAAAAACCACTTGTTCGACCAAGATTAGGTCACACTTCAACTAAATCTCAAACTACGTCGCACTCACTGTAACAACCCTATTTTTAATAATTAATTATTTGTACTAATTAATTGGTTTATGTGATTTATTTGATTTAAATGAATTATTTGATTTATTTAATTTATTTAAATGAGTTAATTGATTTAATTAATTTAATCTAAATATGTGATTTATGGAATTTATTAAATTAATTGATTTATTCTATTTGGTAAAATAATGTATAATTGCTAGATTATTTAGTTGGGCTTAATGGGAGTGTGAATAGTAAGTGGGAATGAGTTGAGTTAAGCCCAATTGTTTAAAGATAATTGTTAGGGTTTTAGAGATGTTGGTAAGAGAAGGAAAGGGGAAAAGAGAAAAGAAGAGAAGAAGAGAAAGAGGCAAGAGGAAAAGAAGAGTGGAAGAGAGAAATCAGAATGCAAGCATCCATGGAATCAAAGATTCTTCTTCATAACAAACCTAAGGTAAGGGTGGGTATTCTCTCATTATTGGGATTGTGGGTTAATGAGTAATGGGTAGAGGTTGTGTAGGGAGAAACCCTAAGATTTGGAATTAGGGGTTAATGATTCATGAGTAGAAGTTTATGTAGGAAAAACCCATAGATTTCCCATGATTTATTGGATTTTCGATTTTTATGAATGCCCTAGATGAGGGGATTGATTATTGTAGCAAAGAGGGGAAAGGTTTATGAAAAATACAATTTTCTGCATAATTTTTCAAAAACGCACAGTGAGCAATCGATTTCACTGAGGCTACAATCGATTGCACACTGAGCAAAGCTGCTGGAAGCTGAATTTTTAGCTGAGCAATCGATTGCACTAATATGTCAATCGATTTCACAGCCAAATAGTGGCTAAAATGATGAAATTTTTAAAGGTGCAATCGATTGCACCATAACTACAATCAATTGCACTAACTGAAATTTGGAAAAATCCTGTTTTGGAAGTTTGATTACATAGAGTCTTTGTTTAATTAAATCTTAACTAAAACATGAATCAATTGAGATGATTTATTGACTATTTACTTGAGTATTGATTGATTAACAACTTTTGGTTGGTTATTGAGATTTCAATTGTTGTTTAACAAGATGATTGTGTATGGAACATTGAATTCAATTATTGGTGATGGGTTGATTGTCCTATGTGTAATCGTTGAATTATGTTGTGAATTACGATTGAATCTAATTGATTCTTGTGCATTAATTGATAAATGTAGTAATGATGTTGAAAGTATGAAATACTTTAATTATTATGAAATATGTTGTGTGTGCAATCATGTTATAACTCTTGTGTGATGAATTATTTGAATATGCATGGGATTAAGATGCGAGAACGGTCTTAAGTGCATATGTTTGTTGATTGCATACGCATCATTTGTTGTCAAGAGGCAATGCTTGCTAGTTTCGTGGAGGCTAGTGACTTGTCCCAAACCTAGAGCGGGGTTTGAAAGCTTAGGGAATGGGATTTTGTTTGTTATTGGTCTAGGGAACGGACCCAATTTAAATGTAAAAACTGAAAAATAATAACAAGTGTTGGTACCACATGGCATAAGTTGCATTGAGTCACATGGCATATATGATTGTTGTATAAAAGTATGTGTATGTGTATGACTTGTGTAATTGAGAGTTGTGAATATATGATTGTTGTATGAAAGTATGCGTATGTGTATGACTTGTGGAATTAAGAGTCGTGACTATATGATTGTTGTATGAAAGTATGCGTATGTGTATAACTTGTTGAATTGAGAGTTGTGAATGTGTGGATTGTTGAATGATATTGGCTGATAAAAATTGAAGTATGAAAATATTGGTGTTTGTCCTGACATGCTTTACATTATTCATTATCTTATGATTTCAATATTGATGTGAATTCTCACCCTTCTGCTTGAATGATGTCCTATCTGACATCGTGCAGGTATCAAGAGTAGAACTGTTTGTAGTTGCGAGGTCGCTGTTGGTGCAGCTGTTTAGTATTTTAATTATGTTGGGTCAAATCATGCTCTGGTCATGTAACACTGGGATCGTTTGGTTTATGTCTTAGAGATACATTATGTACCCTACGCTATTGTTTTATATTTATCAAAATATTATGATGTTGGCCTTAGTGCCTAAGTGATGTTGATTTATATGATGAACACAAATGTTTCTGTTACGAGAATTATGATATAATTGAATCTGCTGCTACATGTAAAGTGAAACCTTGAATAGCATGATTATTTATTAAAGTGTTAATGAGCATGACAAGTGTTTTTGATGTTTTGAAAAGTGAAGTGTGACACCCTTGTGTGAATGCGTGATGATTTACTCTGATTATTTAGATATATATATATATATATATATTCCGTGGGGTTTAGAAGGGTGTTACATTAGTGGTATCAGAGCAGGTCGGTCCATCCGGTCAAGTTGTCTAATGTTGTTTGTTCCCTAGTATGCGACATGTATGTGAAAACACTGTCGGTACACATTTGTTTTTCTAAACCTTGTCTGCAGGAATGAGATTTCAATAAGTGGGGGAGAAGCTTGTGCTTTTCTAGGATGCTTCAAGTGTGGAGTGGTGGCTCAGTGTATTGTTAAATGTTATTGTAGTTCGGTAAAGATGGTTTATGCCCCCATTATGATTGTCGGCTGTCTATTGACAAATTGAGGAACTGATTGTAACGCCCCGATTCTGAATTCCCATTAATTGTCGAGTCTTTTAATTTATTTAATTGATGTTTGTTTTGAATTGAGAAATTATGTGTTATTATGTTGTGTTTGCTGATTTTAACTATTTTTACCGATTCGGAGAGTTTTCGGAGAATTAGAGTAGAAAGGGTATTTTGGACATTTAGCAATTAAGTTTGAGAATTGACTGGTGTCGCTACTCGAAAAATGCATCGCGCAACGACGGGGAGGCGAAAAAGAAAGGACAGAAGAGTCGCCACCGAACTTTATTTATCCCATTAGGGGAAAGGAAAATATCGAGAAAACCTTAAGAAAAGAATGGATAAGATGGTATCGCAACCAAGAATGGGTTCGGAAGCCGGTTATGCGAGGGGAAGGTATTAGCACCCCTCGCATCCATCGTACTCGATGGGAACCTTTTTGTTTGTCGATGTGTGATTATATTTGCTTAACAATTATGCTATAAAAAATGTGTTCCAAAGGGAGAGAGATAAAGGGTTAGAAACAGGGAAAGAGAGGTAACGGGGAAGAAGAGAGAAATAACAGACTCGATAGGACTTTGCAGTCCTAGGCCTACGTATTCTCAACGGGTGTGAGAAAGTCAGAGTCGACGTAGTTCGGGGAACTACAGATATTGGGGGGGAAAGTGCTCGGCAAGGATTGTGGCCCTTGTGCCTACGTATCTTTACTCAAAAGAAGTAAAGAATCAGAGCAGCCGTAGTTCGGCCTACGGGTGAAAGGTGAAAAAGGGAGCTCGCCAAGACATCGCCGTCTTGTGCCTACGTATTCTCATCTGGCATGAGAAATCAGAGCAGACGTAGTTCGTGCTAACAGTGTGTTGATGTTTTTACGGATGATGCTATCATGCGCATTCTAGCAGTTAGGTGTTTTGCTGCTCGCTCGTTGGAGACTTAGGCATTACCTGTTTGCGGTAGAACGGACGTAACATATCCTTTTTGAAAGATTGATTAGTTTTCGCCACGCGAGGCAAGAAGTCACGTTTGATTGATTGGATTGTTTTTTAGGGGGCGAGACAGGTCTTCGGATAGTAACCCCTACGGGTAGTACCCAATTCTTTATCTCAAAGTTTTTGTTATAAAAGAGTGTGGCGAACGAGGCGTCTTCGTATTGAAAGACGAGTGTCGAAACCACCCTCACTACAGTGGGCATCCGAATACTCGGAGAGGAAGAAAGACTACACTTAATCCTCTCTCTTTAATTCAATGCAAAGAGAACTTCGTTCTCTTATTAATGATGTTTTTGGTTTTGAATGGTAAGTGCTTTGCGACAGAGAACCCTACGGTAAACGTCAGCACTCGGGATAGGAGAAGGCCTACGCCTAACCACTCCACGACCATTCAAGTTTTTGTTGTGAAAAGATTTGAAAATGCACTCGGTACAAGACTGAGGTTTTAGGTGACAAGGGTTGCGGGATGAAGTTGTGAAAGTGAGAGGTGGTGGACAAAGTCGCATCTTCGTATTGAAAGACGAGTATCGAGACCACCCTCACTACAGTGGGCATCCCAACACTCGAAGAAGAAGAGGTCTACACCCAATCCTCTCTTTTTAGTTCAATACAAAGAGAAATTTATTTTAAAGATGGTTTGAAAATGGACTCGGTACGAGACCGAGGTTTTTGAAAATGCACTCGGTGCGGAGCCGAGGTTTTAGGAGGAAAAGGGGTGGAAGCGTCTTCGTATTGAAAGACGAGTATCGAAACCACCCACACTACAGTGAGCATCCCAACACTCAGAGAGGAAGAGGTCTACACCTAACCCTCTCTTTTTAATTCAATACAAAGGGAAATTTATTTTAAAGATGGTTTGATAACCTGCCAAAGAGATGAGATAAATTCGAATATATACAGGATATGGATAATATACAAGATATATAATCAACAGTCCACCAATTAGGATTTTAAGGTTTCGATATTTTATTAAGTATTTTGAGAGAATGTACAAGTATTTGATATATACAAGATAATAATATACAGGATATATAATATGTACAAGAATATAAATGACTGAAAATAAAACAGTTGTATATTTGACAGAAAATTAAAGCAGTGGTATATTGACAGAAAATTAAAACAGTGGTATATTGACAGAAAATTAAAACAGTGGTATATTGACAGAAAATTAAAACAGTGGTATATTGGTTAGTTGATTGAATCGGGACGCAAAGAATGGGATCTCGTCTTAACCGCAAACAAAATGCCGATTAATCGAAGGTGGCCTATCGCGATCCCAAAGTAAGGAAGATGACCTCAATGGTCATCCCCCATAGATTTGAAATCGGGAAGGTTATCGACTTCGAAAATCTGACGCTTACGGATACAAGACTTCATCGATCCATAAGTCAAAAAATAAAATCGAAAGAAACAAGAAAAGGGGAGAGAAAGAGGTGGTCTCAGATCCTTTGTTTCACGTCAACAATTTGACGGCTAAACGTCGGCGGTCTCGTCATCGACCAAAAAAAAAAAAAGCGACAAATGAAATAAAGTCGAAAAGTGACATAAAGTTGAAAATGAGAAAGAGGGGAAATAGTCGGTCTCGGATCCTTCATTCCTCATCAATAATTTGACAGAGAATCGACGGAAACTTCTTCATTGACCAAAAAGTGGAACAAAGGTCCAATAACAAATGAGAAGTAGAGTCCATCTCTAAAATAATAAAATGGTATTAAAAATCTAAATAAAAATTGTTAAGAAATTTAAACAAAACTCTAAATAAATTAAAATAAAATAAAAATAATATTTACATTATTCTAAATATAAAACATATGACTATTAACAAAATCTTTAAAAAAAACTATATAAAAATATAAGTAAAACAACAACAAAATATATATATATATAATAATTAACAATAATAATATATATACATATAAAAACTGTTAAAAAAAATTATATTGAACTAATATATAATACATAATAAAAAAAGAATCTATTTATATAATATATCCAAAAAAAGAAAAAAGAGTATTTACAAATTATTTAAAATAAAAAAAAAAAGACAGGGGTGGGAAAAATGGAGTCAAACGGGCTTTCTTCCAACAATAAATTTAAATGAACTTAAAAGAGTTTTTTAACTATAAAATAATAAAAAGAAGTAAATGAAATTAAAACAAAATAAAACTCAGATGGCAACAGTCTCAACGTATTATTTTTTCCTTTATGTGAATCACTCTTTTCTCACGATAGAAAACAGAAGAAGCAAGCTCTTCCCTTTCCACGAACAACCCCTTTCCCATGGCTCTGGATTCAAATTCATTTTCCTCCTTCTCTTTGTTCAGATTCTCTGTTTCAGATTCCATTATTCTCTTCTTCATTTTCGAATCTGAAATAGGTTATCTTGTTTGAAGTTTGTTTAATGGGTTTTTAAGATTTGGTGTTCTTGAAGGTGAGAGACAGAGGTTGTTGATGAAGGTTGACGAGTGGTTTTTCTGTGGTAGTTGAAGTGAAGATGTTATCTAGGTTGAGTTGATGGAGACGAAAATGGGTTTAGGAGGAGATGGCTATGATTTTCTGTGTGGGTTCTGATGATGATGTTGGTTGTAACGGGTTTCGAATGATGATGAAAAATGGTGAGGAAGAAGACCGGCGGCGGCTAGGTCTTGGCTAGGGTTTCTCCGCTTGTGGGTTCCAGACAATGAATAGTGCTCCAGGCACTTATACGCCGGACACATGTCCTTTTCCTGCTGTTGTTTTTTTTTTCTTTTTTAATTTTCAATTAAATTAATTTTGTTGTGCTAACCGAAAACAAATCTAATTAATATTCTAATGCTATGTTAATCAATAGTTAATCCTAAAATTTAAACTAAAGACCTAATCTTAAATAACCTAATAATAATTAATTTAAACTAATTCTAAACTAATTAATTATTCTAATTTAATTCTAATTATTTATAATTAAAATCTAATCCTAATTAATTTTATTCCTAAAAAATCTCTAACATTACTAACTTAATTCTAAAATCCTAAAATATCTCTAAAATTACTAACTTAATTCTAAAATCCTACAATATCTCTAAAATTACTAACTTAATTCTAAAATCCTACAATAACTCTAAAAACAAATTAATTCTATGCTTATAAAAATAATCTATTTTTATGCTAAATAAGAAAAAAAAACTATTTCTAATAAAAATTCAAATAAATTAAACTTCTATATAAAAACTATTAAAATAAAATCTATTCTAAAGAAAGAAATAAATAACTATTCTAAATGATTAAATAAAGCAAAAAATAATAAATAAATGCAAAATGCCATGGGAAAACGGGCGAGCACCGAAATGTGCCGATATTATCAACATGGATTGAATTATCAAGAGGAGAGCGACTTTCGCTCGATTTTGACACTGAGCTTTTCGTTTGAATTAATTTGATTCGCCTGAAACGCGAGCAAAGCGGCTAAAATCCTGACAAATTCAATCCGGCTGATAATACGGGCGAAATGCGAAAATGATATGCAGATGGAAAACGAAGCAAAAGCCAGTCAAAGTCGGAAAACCGGTGGGCAAATTTTGGGGTGCAACAGCTGCCCCTATTCAATTGACTTGGACCAGAAGGGATGAAAAGCGATCGCTTTCAGACATTCAAGGTAGAAGGTGATTGAATACAAAAAGAACCCGGAAATTTGCCAACCGTAAAAAGAAACCTCTGACATCGCCGTCAGCCATCAATATCAAATTTCTAAAACATCTGACTCCATCGTCAGAACTCCACATAAAATTCCTCTGGCATTGCTGTCAGACATTCAAAACAATCAATCGGTAAATCACACCTGACATTGCCGCCAGTCATTCACATAAATAAAGCGTGTGACATTTCCGTCGGACAACCAAAACATCCAACATCGCCGCTGGAAAACTAAAACACCTGACATCGCCGCCAGAAACAAACATCCAACCTCGCCGCTGGGAAAACAAAATTACCTGACATCGCCGCCAGCTAACATCCAACCTCGTCGCTGGGAAAACTAAGATATTTTGACATTGCCGTCATCAATCATAAATTCGACAAACATCTGACATCGCCGCCAGCTAACTATAATTCTGAGAAACACCCGACATCGACGTCAAGTACCTGTGGGGATACAGAATTCTGACATCGCCGCCAGACAAACATAAATCTGATAAGCAGCTAACATCATCGTCAACTCTCAATATCGTCTAATGATGGACGGAGAGAAAAAATCATATCCAAAACTCACATCGTCTAATGGTAGACAGGAAGAACAATATCCAAAATACTCACATCGTCCAATGATGGACGGAGAGAAACATCATGTCCAAATCTCGCATCGTCTAATGATAGACGAGAGGAAAATATGTCCAAATCTCGCATCGTCTAATGATAGACGAGAGGAAAATCATATCCAAATCTCGCATCGTCTAATGATAGACGAGAGGAATCACCACGCTCACATCATCTGAGGGTGAACAGGAACAAATTCAATACTCACATCGTCTAAAGATAGACGGAAAGACACCATCCCGAAGGTTCACATTGTCTAAAGATAGACAGAAAGAAAAAAAATATCCACGTCAATGAACTTCAAAACCACCCATCAAATTTCAGAATCCTTTCGTTCATAGGAGTTGATGGAAAGATATCTTCAAAGGGGCCACATCATTAATAAGAACTGACAGGAAGAAAACCACCTTCTAAGAGCCATGTCGTTAATAAGAATCGACAACTAGGAAAACCGAACATTCTTCAAAGAGCCTCGACGTCAATAAGAATCGACAGTCGGGAAAAACCCCTCTTGAAATGTCACCTCAACCAATAAACAGAAAGAAAGCCAATATCTGAAAGATCGCCTTGAAACCTCGCATCGTCTAAAGATAGACGGAGAGAAAACCATATCCAAACTCACGACGTCTAAAGATAGACGGAGAAGACCATACCGAAGGCCAGATCAACATGCACTTGATCTTATCACATTGTCTAAAGATAGACAGGAAGAAAACTTGTCTGAAGAACCACATCGTCTAAAGATAGACGGAAAGAAAACCATACTCACGACGTCTAATGATAGACGGAGAAAATACTTGCTGGGGAAACACATCGTCAATAGAAACTGACGGAAAGAAAAACTGCTCGGGAATGTCATCATCAGAAGATTGATGGACAAAATCATAACCGTCATATGATCTGAAACTCGAGTAAACCGATAAGTTTTCTGAACAAAGCTGCTGGATAAATGCCCCTGAACTGATTATAGAGTGATTCACGTTGCCACAGAAGGCTAGCAAAAACTGGCTTATGCTTCGCATGCACATGCACATGTTTGAGAATGGCGCAATGCTCCATATGAAATGGAAATGCTACGCGTTTGAGGATGAAATGCAAATATGATAACCATATGCAAAAATGCAGATGCAGGCTCGGGCTGCCGGGGAAAGCTAGATGTGAAAGAACCAATCCAACAAAATAAATGCTGAAGAGGTAAAGTCAATTCCGCTGGGAATAACCGGGTGCGCCAAGTATGATTTGGACTCTCCTGGGGATGGCTTACACATGCCAATGATGATTGGGCTTTTGCTGGGGAAGATAGGTGAAGGGTTACGACTTCCCGACATTCATCTTGAACCTGAAGATTGACTGCACCTGCTTGAATAGCTCTGAGTAGCTCTGAAGGTATGGAGAGGAAAAAAGTTCCTTTATTTCCAAACTTGCCCCCAGCCTGTGGGATATCTGTATAAGTCTTCCTCGAAAGGAGATCTGAAAGCTCTGTACCATGTTGGTATGATATGAACTGCCTCAACATCATGAACCTCGGAGAGGCGCTTCAAATTAATTGCCTTCTGGATAAGGATAATATCTGTGCTCTTGGGGTGACTTGCCCCAGCCTTGAAGTGATTTGCCCCTGATTGGCCGATTTGTAGAGAAGTGCCCCTGGCTGACTTCGAGAGATTTATCGAATCTCGACCTGATTGCCCCAGATTAACTGATCTACGGATGGCTGACTCCCTTGATGATCATTTGATATGCCTTTCCCCTGCTCAACGGAGTATTCAGGCGCTCTGCAACTTATCTCGATCGAACTTTCCACTGTAGGAACTCTCCTGATGGCAAGTACTTACTCGCAAGTAAAACAAATTGTTTTGAAAATGATAATATCAATGTAATGCATATGACAGTTTTGAAATCCCAGTCTGTTCACTAGAAAAAAGTTGTGATGTATAGTGAATGAATCACTTATCGGAATGTCAATATCAATACCCATAGGGTAAGAAAATCCTTTTAGGAGTCAGTTTCGACGCGATCTTTACCGAAGTATGCTTCCAAAACAAACTTGCTTCAATTAGGACTTTTGAAGGTTTTAACTTGGTTAGGTTCACGGTTTGAAAGAAAGGATGTAAGGCTCAAAGTTCTGTTTAACCCACCCACTCTCCTTGATATTCTCCAGTCCTACGTTCAGCTAATTCGACCTTAGCGTTCACCTTTCAAAGGTTAAACGACAAGAATGATGATTCGGGAAACCACAAGTTTTCGGAGTGACAGTCACTCGTTCTTCGTCTTTGGTGCCTGGAGTCACACGACTTGTTTTTCATCATTATTCACTCCCTATTTTTTCCTGGACTGACTCTTTTGGGTTTATCTTCTGATCTCAAAGTCCAGCGGGATGCCCTAATTTTTGCCTAAGTCGTTTGTTTTCAAGATTCGACTTAGCGGGCCTTTTTCTTTTCTTTTGATTTTCTTTTGAATAAATCGTGTGACACCAGCTTGTCTGACTTGTTAAAGGGATTGTGACTGTCTCACTTCTCGGCTTTTTTTTTAGGTACGACCTCTACGGGTGTGATTGATCCTCGAACAGGGAACACTCCTTCTGCAATCTGGATGCTCGGTCAAATTAACTGACATCTACCCTGTCCTAGGTTAAGATTGAGGGTTTTTCGTTTTCAGAAAGAAACTCCTACAACTAGGCTCAAAGGGGTTGACAAGGGATTAACATCCTTATATCTCCTGTGTTTAGGGATTTGAAACAATGCCTGTACATCATCAGCAAAGATTTTATTCAAAAGCATACATTCGGAAGCTTGCGCGTCTTTCAATTTCGTCATCCTCCCTCAAGGAATTCCGCTTAAACAAGCGTTTGACATCAATAAAAAGCATTGAGTGAACACGAATGGATTTAATCAAAACATACATCTCCATTTCATTATCATTATCAATTGAAAACAAACAAGTTCTACAGATAAGGTTTTCAAATAAGTTCGCACTTTAACAGAAAAGAAACTACAAATGCAAAGAAAATAACATGAAAAGATTGCCAGCTTCAGGGAACTGGGCTTTCAAGTGTTGATTTGCTGCTGAACCAGCCACCTTTAGAATTGCTCGTCGGAGTCATCCTGATAATCTTCTGAACATCCGCTTTCGGTGAATCCCTCCATAATATTAGCTGCTGAACCCACATGACTAGACGAAGGGGGATCGTTGATCTGAATACCCTGAGGCGTGATTGAAAACCTGTTGGAGTCCAGCAGAGTCTGAACCTGGCTTCTAAGCACCTTACAGTCTTCAGTTGAATGCCCCTGTGCCCCAACATGGTACTCACAGCGAGCGTTGACATCAGAATCTAACGGATGTGGAGAAGTCTCTGGATCAGTTTTCTTCGGCACTATCAAACCACCTCTGATCAAGTCTGGCAATATCTGACTGTACGACAACGGCAACTGAGTGAAATGTCTCTCTGGCTTCTTCGGTCTTCGTCGGGCGTGCTGACGCGGCTGATGACGGTATGAATGTTGACGCTGAAGGGGAGAAAATATCTGATACACAGACCTAACAAATTGCTGACTCTGAACACTCGAAACGTCTGAAAACTGAATCTGAGGTAATGGAGATTCAGGGATAGCATTACTTTCTTTTTCCCATTCCTCTTTAGAGCTGACAACTGATTCACTTTCATAAACTGAGGTATCTGAGATGTCTCGAATCTTTCCACTCTTGATTCCGCTCTCGATACGTTCTCCTGCTTTTACCAAGTCAGAAAAGTTCACTACCTTACTACCAATCATTTTATCAAAGTATGGACCTTGCAAGGTATCCATAAATAGGTCAACCAATTCTCTATCCTGAAGCGGTGGTTGAACACGAGCAGCAAATTCTCTCCATCTCTGCACATACCCTCTAAAGGATTCATTCTCCGCTTGAGATAATTCTTGCAACTGCATGCGGCTGGGATTTATGTCGAGATTGTAGTTGTACTGCTTCACAAAGGCATTGGCTAAATCTGACCATGATCGGATGCAACCACTTTCCAACTGCATATACCAATTCAACGATGCCCCACTCAGACTTTCCTGGAAACAGTGAATCATAAGCTTGTTATTGTGGACATGCGAGGTCATTCTTCTGCAATACATCACCAAATGCTGCTTCGGACAACTATCCCCTTTGTACTTCTCAAAATTGGGCGCCTTAAACTTCGGAGGCATCACAAGACCTGGCACCAAACACATGCTCGAAGCATTCAAATTAAGAGTGTTTTGACTCATCAGAGCATCAAGCTTTTCATCCAACAGACGATACCTTCTCATAAACTCAGCAGTCTGTGGATTTTTAGGATTAATCTTTGGAACAACCCTTTGGGAATTTGGCATAGAGAAAGTGAAGTTCTGATAGTCCGAGTCATGGAGAGAAGATGAATCTCTATCTCTAACAATAGTATGCTCTTGATCTTCGACAGGAATCTGCACATGCTGAGCTTGAGCAACATTGTTCACTGGAGTCCTCTGAACATTGGTCTTTCCTCTTGTCATAGCTGACATGGCCTCCATGAGTTGATCCAACTGATTCTTCATCATCTCAAACTCTGCCCTCGTAACAACCAAATTCTGCTCCTCTGAGTCCATGATCCTTCCAGAAGCTAACTCAAATCCAATGTGAATGTCGGGAAATCAACTGCGGGTTGGACAAAAGACTGGTAAGCTCTCTGCTCCGGTTGAGGATGGATATGCAAAAATGAGATGCAAATGAAATGCAATGCAAAATGCTAATGCAACACACAAAGGATCAAAGTCACAAATTCTGCAAGAAAATACAACGAGATACCTCTCACCTCGGGTGGGTAATATATTGGTTTATAAGAGGGTATTCCAAAGGCTTTTAAACAAAGTCCCATGCACTAACCCTCAAAAGTTTTCCATCAGAACGACTACTCGTAAGACGGTAATCCCTTCAAAGGATGGACACAGAGTTATGTTTTAGGAACCTTCGGAATAAGGTTCTACAAAAGGTCCTCAGAGTCAAGGACTCCCAATTAGAAATAAAGACGCTGTTACGACTACACGTAAGACATCATTGTTCCAACGGGGTCTCATCTGAGCGGTGGAATTCAAACCAATTCAACGAGTCCTACGTCTCGCAAATCAGAAAGAAACCACCTCCTAATCTTAGTGTATACTCAAAAGCTCGGGTAGAAAGCTTTATCCTTACAACCCATCCCAAATAAACCCAACAGGTTAGAAAGGAACACAACAATAAATAATAACAGCAAATAAATCACAAATGCGACAAGCAAATTAGGCTTGGCTCGCTAGGTTTCCCCAGCAGAGTCGCCAGCTGTCGCTACTCGAAAAATGCATCGCGCAACGACGGGGAGGCGAAAAAGAAAGGACAGAAGAGTCGCCACCGAACTTTATTTATCCCATTAGGGGAAAGGAAAATATCGAGAAAACCTTAAGAAAAGAATGGATAAGATGGTATCGCAACCAAGAATGGGTTCGGAAGCCGGTTATGCGAGGGGAAGGTATTAGCACCCCTCGCATCCATCGTACTCGATGGGAACCTTTTTGTTTGTCGATGTGTGATTATATTTGCTTAACAATTATGCTATAAAAAATGTGTTCCAAAGGGAGAGAGATAAAGGGTTAGAAACAGGGAAAGAGAGGTAACGGGGAAGAAGAGAGAAATAACAGACTCGATAGGACTTTGCAGTCCTAGGCCTACGTATTCTCAACGGGTGTGAGAAAGTCAGAGTTGACGTAGTTCGGGGAACTACAGATATTGGGGGGAAAGTGCTCGACAAGGATTGTGGCCCTTGTGCCTACGTATCTTTACTCAAAAGAAGTAAAGAATCAGAGCAGCCGTAGTTCGGCCTACGGGTGAAAGGTGAAAAAGGGAGCTCGCCAAGACATCGCCGTCTTGTGCCTACGTATTCTCATCTGGCATGAGAAATCAGAGCAGACGTAGTTCGTGCTAACAGTGTGTTGATGTTTTTACGGATGATGCTATCATGCGCATTCTAGCAGTTAGGTGTTTTGCTGCTCGCTCGTTGGAGACTTAGGCATTACCTGTTTGCGGTAGAACGGACGTAACATATCCTTTTTGAAAGATTGATTAGTTTTCGCCACGCGAGGCAAGAAGTCACGTTTGATTGATTGGATTGTTTTTTAGGGGGCGAGACAGGTCTTCGGATAGTAACCCCTACGGGTAGTACCCAATTCTTTATCTCAAAGTTTTTGTTATAAAAGAGTGTGGCGAACGAGGCGTCTTCGTATTGAAAGACGAGTGTCGAAACCACCCTCACTACAGTGGGCATCCCAATACTCGGAGAGGAAGAAAGACTACACTTAATCCCCTCTCTTTAATTCAATGCAAAGAGAACTTCGTTCTCTTATTAATGATGTTTTTAGTTTTGAATGGTAAGTGCTTTGCGACAGAGAACCCTACGGTAAACGTCAGCACTCGGGATAGGAGAAGGCCTACGCCTAACCACTCCACGACCATTCAAGTTTTTGTTGTGAAAAGATTTGAAAATGCACTCGGTACAAGACCGAGGTTTTAGGTGACAAGGGTTGCGGGATGAAGTTGTGAAAGTGAGAGGTGGTGGACAAAGTCGCATCTTCGTATTGAAAGACGAGTATCGAGACCACCCTCACTACAGTGGGCATCCCAACACTCGAAGAAGAAGAGGTCTACACCCAATCCTCTCTTTTTAGTTCAATACAAAGAGAAATTTATTTTAAAGATGGTTTGAAAATGGACTCGGTACGAGACCGGGGTTTTTGAAAATGCACTCGGTGCGGAGCCGAGGTTTTAGGAGGAAAAGGGGTGGAAGCGTCTTCGTATTGAAAGACGAGTATCGAAACCACCCACACTACAGTGAGCATCCCAACACTCAGAGAGGAAGAGGTCTACACCTAACCCTCTCTTTTTAATTCAATACAAAGGGAAATTTATTTTAAAGATGGTTTGATAACCTGCCAAAGAGATGAGATAAATTCGAATATTTACAGGATATGGATAATATACAAGATATATAATCAACAGTCCACCAATTAGGATTTTAAGGTTTCGATATTTTATTAAGTATTTTGAGAGAATGTACAAGTATTTGATATATACAAGATAATAATATACAGGATATATAATATGTACAAGAATATAAATGACTAAAAATAAAACAGTTGTATATTTGACAGAAAATTAAAGCAGTGGTATATTGACAGAAAATTAAAACAGTGGTATATTGACAGAAAATTAAAACAGTGGTATATTGACAGAAAATTAAAACAGTGGTATATTGGTTAGTTGATTGAATCGGGACGCAAAGAATGGGATCTCGTCTTAACCGCAAAAAAAATGCCGATTAATCGAAGGTAGCCTATCGCGATCCCAAAGTAAGGAAGATGACCTCAATGGTCATCCCCCATAGATTTGAAATCGGGAAGGTTATCGACTTCGAAAATCTGACGCTTACGGATACAAGACTTCATCGATCCATAAGTCAAAAAATAAAATCGAAAGAAACAAGAAAAGGGGAGAGAAAGAGGTGGTCTCAGATCCTTTGTTTCACGTCAACAATTTGACGGCTAAACGTCGGCGGTCTCGTCATCGACCAAAAAAAAAAAAAAGCGACAAATGAAATAAAGTCGAAAAGTGACATAAAGTTGAAAATGAGAAAGAGGGGAAATAGTCGGTCTCGGATCCTTCATTCCTCATCAATAATTTGACAGAGAATCGACGGAAACTTCTTCATTGACCAAAAAGTGGAACAAAGGTCCAATAACAAATGAGAAGTAGAGTCCATCTCTAAAATAATAAAATGGTATTAAAAATATAAATAAAAATTGTTAAGAAATTTAAACAAAACTCTAAATAAATTAAAATAAAATAAAAATAATATTTACATTATTCTAAATATAAAACATATGACTATTAACAAAATCTTTAAAAAAAACTATATAAAAATATAAGTAAAACAACAACAAAATATATATATAATAATTAACAATAATAATATATATACATATAAAAACTGTTAAAAAAAAAATTATATTGAACTAATATATAATACATAATAAAAAAAGAATCTGTTTATATAATATATCCAAAAAAAGAAAAAAGAGTATTTACAAATTATTTAAAATAAAAAAAAAAGACAGGGGTGGGAAAAATGGAGTCAAACGGGCTTTCTTCCAACAATAAATTTAAATGAACTTAAAAGAGTTTTTTAACTATAAAATAATAAAAAGAAGTAAATGAAATTAAAACAAAATAAAACTCAGATGGCAACAGTCTCAACGTATTATTTTTTCCTTTATGTGAATCACTCTTTTCTCACGATAGAAAACAGAAGAAGCAAGCTCTTCCCTTTCCACGAACAACCCCTTTCCCATGGCTCTGGATTCAAATTCATTTTCCTCCTTCTCTTTGTTCAGATTCTCTGTTTCAGATTCCATTATTCTCTTCTTCATTTTCGAATCTGAAATAGGTTATCTTGTTTGAAGTTTGTTTAATGGGTTTTTAAGATTTGGTGTTCTTGAAGGTGAGAGACAGAGGTTGTTGATGAAGGTTGACGAGTGGTTTTTCTGTGGTAGTTGAAGTGAAGATGTTATCTAGTTTGAGTTGATGGAGACGAAAATGGGTTTAGGAGGAGATGGCTATGATTTTCTGTGTGGGTTCTGATGATGATGTTGGTTGTAACGGGTTTCGAATGATGATGAAAAATGGTGAGGAAGAAGACCGGCGGCGGCTAGGTCTTGGCTAGGGTTTCTCCGCTTGTGGGTTCCAGACAATGAATAGTGCTCCAGGCACTTATACGCGGGACACATGTCCTTTTCCTGCTGTTGTTTTTTTTTCTTTTTTAATTTTCAATTAAATTAATTTTGTTGTGCTAACCGAAAACAAATCTAATTAATATTCTAATGCTATGTTAATCAATAGTTAATCCTAAAATTTAAACTAAAGACCTAATCTTAAATAACCTAATAATAATTAATTTAAACTAATTCTAAACTAATTAATTATTCTAATTTAATTCTAATTATTTATAATTAAAATCTAATCCTAATTAATTTTATTCCTAAAAAATCTATAACATTACTAACTTAATTCTAAAATCCTAAAATATCTCTAAAATTACTAACTTAATTCTAAAATCCTACAATATCTCTAAAATTACTAACTTAATTCTAAAATCCTACAATAACTCTAAAAACAAATTAATTCTATGCTTATAAAAATAATCTATTTCTATCCTAAATAAGAAAAAAAAACTATTTCTAATAAAAATTCAAATAAATTAAACTTCTATATAAAAACTATTAAAATAAAATCTATTCTAAAGAAAGAAATAAGTAACTATTCTAAATGATTAAATAAAGCAAAAAATAATAAATAAATGCAAAATGCCATGGGAAAACGGGCGAGCACCGAAATGTGCCGATATTATCAACATGGATTGAATTATCAAGAGGAGAGCGACTTTCGCTCGATTTTGACACTGAGCTTTTCGTTTGAATTAATTTGATTCGCCTGAAACGCGAGCAAAGCGGCTAAAATCCTGACAAATTCAATCCGGCTGATAATACGGGCGAAATGCGAAAATGATATGCAGATGGAAAACGAAGCAAAAGCCAGTCAAAATCGGAAAACCGGTGGGCAAATTTTGGGGTGCAACAACTGGTAAGTGTTGGAAAGAATTTGAGAGGAAAGAAATAGAGATAGAAATAGAATAAGAGGGGGAAAAATAAAGAAAGTAGTAACATAAGAAGAAAAACAAGAGAAAGAAAAGAGGAGAAGAGAAAGAGAAGAGAAAGTGGGGAAGAAAACCTAGAATCATCAAGGAATCATCACCAAAGCTTGCAATCGATCGGTAAGGGTGTGAAACTCCATCATCTCTTTAATGTGTATGATTGTATGTGTGTGAGTTTGGATTTTGTAGAGTTTCTACTCTTTTTCCACTTAGGTTAGAAGTTGGTTTTATGAGTAGAATGATGTTTCGATCAGATAGAATCGAGTTTAGACGATGTAGATTAGTCAATATAGGTTAGGCTAAGGCTACTGGATATGAGTGGGATTTAATCGAGTGGTTTCGGTGAGTTCGGGAGCGCCAGGACAGAACTGATGTTGCTGTTCGCAGGCGACTCGCTAGCAGCTCGCTAGGCGAGGGCGCGGCAAACGCTCGCTAGCAGCCCGCTAGGCGAGTGCGTGGCGAACGGTCCCAGACTTGGGACAGTGGTGTTTTGGTCTCCTTCGCTGGCAGCGAATGGAGTAGCGAATAGCTCGCTGGGGGCTTCGTCGGGCGAAGGGTCGGCGAGCATTCGCCGCAGGGGTTTGCTAGGCGAATGTTAGCGAACGCACCAGTATGCTGAATTTTGTGCTGTCTTGATTGTTTTGCCTGCTTGTTGTTTAATACTTGTTCCAAGTAGACTCAGGCTGATATGAATGAATAGTAGGTACACTATTGTGCTATGCCGTGTTGTGGGTGGCCGAGAGGCGTGAATCCTAGTGATGTGGAAATCAATTGTGAATTGTAATTGTTCGATAACTGTGTACATAGTGCTTGAGTTGAATAAGAATACATTGATGAGTTGACATGTCTGTAAACTATGCGTGAAATGGTGCGTGATGTGAATGCATGACAAATATATGTGATGTATGTGATTAAATGCAATGAGTGTGTTTGTGAATATAGTATGCATTTTGTGTTGATTGATCCCTCGGAGGATCTGCAGAACCTCGTATGAAACGATGGTTATATGTGATTCCTTGGAGAATCAGTTGCAATATGTGATTCCTTGGAGAATCGGTTGCATTATGTGATTCCTTGGAGAATCGGTTGCATTATGTGATTCCTTGGAGAATCGGTTGCATTATGTGATTCCTTGGAGAATCGGTCATAACATGTAATCCCGTGGAGGATTGGCTAAAGTATTTGATTCCGTGGAGAATCTGCAGAATATTCGATTCCGTGGAGAATCTGATGAATATTTGATTCTGTGGAGAATCTGCTGAATACTTGATTCCTTGGAGAATCTGTTGAAATAAGTCGGTACCGCATTTGCATCTGCATAGAGTCGTGCGTCGGTCTCTATGAGTTGCATGAGTCATCTGTGTATGATGCATTAGTTGGATGAATATAACTGTGTATGTTATACAGAATTGTTGGGAGAAACACATAGTAAATGTTCATGTGTATGTGCAGAAACATGACTATATGTATATGCTGAATGTTGTGAATGTGCTAAATACAATGGTGAATTGTGGTGAGAACATGATTTGAGTATAACTTGTATAATTATGAATATATATAATTTTATGCATTAACTATTATGATGTTGTTTCTCACCTTTCTGCTGTTTTATAATGCTCTATGAGGCATTGCAGAGTAGGATGCTGGAGGTCCTTTTTGTGAGCTAGTCTTCATTCTTTTTGGTCGATGGCTCTGATATGTAACATCTGGGTAGTTAGGAAACCTTTGGCTCTTTTGGAGTTATTTTTGTTTTGATTCTTTTGTGATACATCTGTGTATGTATCTGCTGTGGATATGTTTGTAAAGCATGAATTAACTGAATGGTTGTATATATACTTTTATGAATGTGATCGAATCGACATTTAGATGTTTCCGCTTTAATTCTAAATGTATGAATTGTGGGTCTTGGAATTAAATTCCTTATTTGCGTGTTACCTACTGTTGCATATCTAAATGAGCAATTGTTGTGTACGTTATTTTCATGGATAATGTGATGCGCCTTTTTATACCATGTTTTAATTAACTCTGATGAAATAAATATTCTAAGTGCCTAATTGATTTATTTGATTAATTGGGGGTATAGAAAGGGGGTGTTACATTAAGTGGTATCAGAGCCAGTGTTGAGTCAGTCGTGTCTGTTTTGTTGTTGTGTTGGTTGAACGGTTGTTTAACCTTGTTATTATTTTTGGGAATTCTCATAATATGGCAGGTCGTAATGACAATGCTATAGCAGTGGCGTTGGAGGCTATGGCCAGAGCTGTGCAGGGTGCACCTAACGTGAATGCGAATGATGAGTTCAGGAAGAACCAACCACCGGTGTTCAAAGGAAGATTTGATCCGGATGGTGCTCAGATCTGGTTGAAGGAAATTGAGAGGATCTTTAGGGTGATGGATTGTGCTGAAGGGAACAAGGTGAGACTGGGAACTCACATGCTGAGAGAAGAGGCTGATGACTGGTGGGTCAGTGTGAGGCAAGTTCTTGAGGTTGACGATGAGGAGGTTACGTGGGATTTATTTCGTACTGAGTTTTTAAGGAAGTATTATCCCGAAAGTGTTAAAGGGAAGAGAGAAATGGAATTTCTGGAGTTGAAACAAGGCAATATGTCTGTGGTGGACTACACCGCTAAGTTTACTGAGTTAGTGAAGTTTCACCCTCACTATGATGCGGTTACGGCGGAATTTTTCAAATGCATCAAGTATGAGAATGGCTTGCGCCCTGAGATAAAGCAAGCGGTGGGTTATCAAAGAATACGGAGATTTTCGGATTTGACCGAGTGCTGTAGAATTTATGAAGAAGACAGTAGAGCTCGTTCTACTCATTATAAGGGTTTGAGCGAGAGGAGAGGGAAGCAGCAAGTGCAAAGCGGACCTTATGTGACGCCTGCTGATAAGGGCAAACATAAGGGAAACTTTGATAGGAGACCCGGAGGAGGTTCCGGTACGGTCAAATGTTTTAAGTGTGGCGTGATGGGCCACAAGTCTTATGTTTGTGGAAAGTTCAAGGCGAAGTGTTCCAACTGTGGGATCCTTGGACACGATGCAGCAGAGTGTAGAAAGAATGTTGTGAAGTGTTACAATTATGGCGAGGTGGGTCACATTAGCCCGAATTGTACCAAGCCAAAGCACGCTCAGGCGGGCGGAAAAGTATTTGCATTAGCAGGTTCAGACACTACTAATGCGGATCGTTTGATTAAAGGTACATGCTTTATTAATGATATGCCTTTAGTTGCTATTATTGATACTGGAGCGACTCACTCGTTCATTTCTCTTGCGTGTGCTAAGCGGTTGGATTTGTGTATGGTTTCTTTGAGTGGTGGTATGGTTATTGGGACTCCCGCTTCGGGGTCGGTAACTACTTCTTTGGTGTGTGCAAGTTGTCCTTTGACCATGTATGGTAAAGACTTCGTTATGGATTTAGTGTGTTTGCCGTTGGAAGGTTTGGACGTAATCCTAGGTATGAACTGGTTGCAATTTAATAAAGTTCATCTGGATTGCTATCACAAGTTAGTAAGGTTTCCTTCTTTGGAAGATGGTGAAGACGAGAGTTTTCTTTCCACTAAAGAGTTGAAGAAACTTTTAGCGGACGAAGCTCAGTTGTTTGGTTTGTTTGCATTGTTGTCGGTGGAGAGCAAAGTTGAGCTCGACGTGTTTCCCGTGGTGTGTGAATTTCCAGAGGTGTTTCCGGCAGATGTCAAGGATGTGCCGCCGGAGAGGGAGGTTGAATTTTCTATTGATCTAATTCCGGGTACTAGATCGATTTCGATGACACCGTATCGTATGTCGGCATCGGAGTTGGTGGAATTAAAGAAGCAGTTGAATGACTTGTTGGATAAGAGATTTGTAAGACCAAGCGTTTCTCCTTGGGGTGCGCCGGTATTGTTGGTAAAGAAGAAGGATGGTAGTATGCGATTGTGTATTGATTATCGGCAGTTGAATAAGGTGACGATTAAGAACAAGTATCCGCTTCCAAGAATTGATGATTTGGTGGATCAATTAGTTAGAGCCCGTGTTTTTAGCAAGATTGATTTGAGATCAGGTTATCACCAGATTCGGGTTAAGGAAGAAGATATTTCGAAGACGGCTTTTAGGACACGATATGGTCACTATGAATATACGGTGATGCCATTCGGAGTTTCTAATGCGCCGGGTGTTTTCATGGAATATATGAACCGTATCTTCCACGAGCAGTTGGATCGTTTTGTGGTTGTGTTTATCGATGACATTTTGATTTATTCTAAGTCTCGGGAGGAGCACGAGGAACATTTAAGGATTGTGTTGCAGATTTTGAAAGAGAAGAAATTGTATGCAAAATTGTCTAAGTGTGAGTTTTGGTTATCGGAGGTGAGTTTCCTTGGACATATTATTTCCGGTAATGGTATTAGTGTGGATCCATCCAAGATTGATGCGGTAATGCAATGGGAGACTCCAAGATCGGTTACAGAGATTCGAAGCTTTTTGGGCTTGGCCGGTTACTACCGGAGGTTTATCGAAGGATTTTCAAAGTTGGCACTTCAGTTAACGCAGTTGACTTGTAAAGGAAAGGCTTTTATTTGGGATGCTAATTGTGAAGAGAGTTTCATGGAATTAAAGAGAAGGTTGACGACAGCGCCGGTTTTGATTTTGCCGAATCCTACGGAACCTTTTGTGGTTTATTGCGATGCTTCTTTGTCAGGATTGGGTGGTGTGTTGATGCAAGATGGAAAGGTTGTGGCGTATGCTTCTAGACAGTTGAGAGTACATGAAAAGAATTATCCTACTCATGATTTGGAATTAGCGGTCGTAGTGTTCGTTTTGAAAATTTGGAGGCACTACCTTTATGGTGCAAGATTTGAAGTTTTTAGCGATCACAAGAGTTTGAAGTATTTGTTTGATCAAAAGGAATTGAATATGAGGCAAATGAGGTGGTTAGAGCTTTTGAAGGACTATGATTTTGGTTTGAATTATCACCCGGGTAAGGCAAATGTGGTAGCCGATGCCTTAAGTCGGAAGTCGTTGCACGTGTCTACTTTGATGGTTAGAGAGTGGGAACTTTTGGAGAACTTTAGAGATTTGAGTTTGGTTTGCGAGTTAACACCGAGTAGTGTGAAGCTTGGTATGTTGCATGTCACGAATGATTTCCTTGCTACGGTGTGTGAAAAGCAAAAGTTGGATTTGAAATTTGTGGATTTGAGGTTTCGAGGTCGTATTTGTATTCCCGATGATGCGGATTTGAAAAAGATGATATTGGAAGAGGGACATCGGAGTAACTTGAGTATTCATCCGGGAGTGAATAAGATGTATCAGGATTTGAAGAAAATCTTTTGGTGGTCTGGATTGAAAAGTGATGTTGCTCGTTTTGTGTACTCGTGTTTGACTTGTCAGAAGTCTAAGGTGGAGCATCAGAAACCTAGTGGATTGATGCAACCGTTGGATGTTCCAGAGTGGAAATGAGATAGTATATCGATGGATTTTATTACGGGGTTACCGAATACGCAAAGAGGTCACAATGCTATTTGGGTGATTATGGATCGGCTTACTAAATCGGCTCACTTTGTCCCGATTGACATTACTTATTCTTTGGAAAGGTTGGCTGAGATTTATGTTGGTACTATTGTGAAGCTTCATGGAGTTCCTAAGAGTATTGTGTCGGATAGAGATCCTAGATTTACTTCAAGATTTTGGGAGAGTTTGCAAGGTGCCTTGGGTTCTAAGTTGAGATTGAGTTCGGCATATCATCCGCAAACAGATGGTCAAACCTAGAGGACGATTCAGTCGTTAGAAGATTTGTTGCGTGCTTGTGTGCTTGAGCAAGGTGGTGCGTGGGACGGTTATTTAGCGTTGATTGAGTTCACCTATAATAACAGTTTCCATTCGAGTATTGGTATGGCACCATTTGAGGCTTTATATGGTCGGAGATGTCGAACACCTTTGTGTTGGCATGAGACAGGTGAGAAGTCAGTAGTTGGTCCGGAAATGGTACAGCAGACGACGAAAAAGGTGAAATTTATTCGGGAAAAGATGAGAGCTTCTCAGAGTAGACAGAAAAGTTATCACGATAAAAGGAGGAAGGATCTCGAGTTTCAAGAGGGCGACCATGTGTTTTTGAGAGTTACACCGGTTACGGGTGTGGGTCGTGCTTTAAAGTCGAGGAAGTTGACTTCTCGTTTTATTGGTCCGTATCAGATTGTTACACGAGTTGGTACTGTGGCTTATCGTGTGGCGTTACCTCTGAACCTTTCGAATTTGCATGATGTATTCCATGTCTCGCAACTTCGGAAGTATGTTCCGGATCCGTCACATGTTATCCCGATGGATGAGGTTGAAGTAAGGGATAACCTTACAATCGAAGTTTTACCGGTTAGCATTTTGGACCGCGAAGTTAAGAAACTAAGAGGCAAGGATATTGCGCTTGTGAAAGTGTCCTGGGGAGGTGCCGCGGAAGGCAACATGACTTGGGAATTGGAGAGCAAGATGCGAGAGTCGCATCCAGAGTTGTTTGGATCAGGTAATATTTTCGAGGACGAAAATTTCTAAAGTGGGGGAGAGTTGTAACGCCCCGATTCTGAATTCCCATTAATTGTCGAGTCTTTTAATTTATTTAATTGATGTTTGTTTTGAATTGAGAAATTATGTGTTATTATGTTGTGTTTGCTGATTTTAACTATTTTTACCGATTCAGAGAGTTTTTGGAGAATTAGAGTAGAAAGGGTATTTTGGACATGTAGCAATTAAGTTTGAGAATTGATTGGTAAGTGTTGGAAAGAATTTGAGAGGAAAGAAATAGAGATAAAAATAGAATAAGAGGGGGAAAAAGAAAGAAAGTAGTAACATAAGAAGAAAAACAAGAGAAAGAAAAGAGGAGAAGAGAAAGAGAAGAGAAAGTGGGGAAGAAAACCTAGAATCATCAAGGAATCATCACCAAAGCTTGAAATCGATCGGTAAGGGTGTGAAACTCCATCATCTCTTTAATGTGTATGATTGTATGTGTGTGAGTTTGGATTTTGTAGAGTTTCTACTCTTTTTCCACTTAGGTTAGAAGTTGGTTTTATGAGTAGAATGATGTTTTGAACAGATAGAGTCGAGTTTAGACGATGTAGATTAGTCAATATAGGTTAGACTAAGGCTACTGGATATGAGTGGGATTTAATCGAGTGGTTTCGGTGAGTTCGGGAGCGTCGGGACAGAACTGATGTTGCTGTTCGCAAGCGACTCGCTAGCAGCTCGCTAGGTGAGGGCGCGACGAATGCTCGCTAGCAGCCCGCTAGGCGAGTGCGTGGCAAACGGTCCCAGACTTGGGACAATGGTGTTTTGGTCTCCTTCGCTGGCAGCGAATGGAGTAGCGAATAGCTCGCTGGGGGCTTCGTCGGGCGAAGGGTCGGCGAGCATTCGCCGCAGGGGTTCGCTAGGCGAATGTTAGCGAACGCACCAGTATGCTGAATTTTGTGCTGTCTTGATTGTTTTGCCTGCTTGTTGTTTAATACTTGTTCCAAGTAGACTCAGGCTGATATGAATGAATAGTAGGTACACTATTGTGCTATGCCGTGTTGTGGGTGGCCGAGAGGCGTGAATCCTAGTGATGTGGAAATCAATTGTGAATTGTAATTGTTCGATAACTGTGTACATAGTGCTTGAGTTGAATAAGAATACATTGATGAGTTGACATGTCTGTAAACTATGCGTGAAATGGTGCGTGATGTGAATGCATGACAAATATATGTGATGTATGTGATTAAATGCAATGAGTGTGTTTGTGAATATAGTATGCATTTTGTGTTGATTGATCCCTCGGAGGATCTGCAGAACCTCGTATGAAACGATGGTTATATGTGATTCCTTGGAGAATCGGTTGCAATATGTGATTCCTTGGAGAATCGGTTGCATTATGTGATTCCTTGGAGACTCGGTTGCATTATGTGATTCCTTGGAGAATCGGTCATAACATGTAATCCCGTGGAGGATTGGCTAAAGTATTTGATTCCGTGGAGAATCTGCAGAATATTCGATTCCGTGGAGAATCTGATGAATATTTGATCCCATGGAGAATCTGCTGAATACTTGATTCCTTGGAGAATCTGTTGAAATGAGTCGGTACCGCATTTGCATCTGCATAGAGTCGTGTGTCGGTCTCTATGAGTTGCATGAGTCATCTGTGTATGATGCATTAGTTGGATGAATATAACTGTGTATGTTATACAGAATTGTTGGGAAAAACACATAGTAAACGTTCATGTGTATGTGCAGAAACATGACTATATGTATATGCTTAATGTTGTGAATGTGCTAAATACAATGGTGAATTGTGGTGAGAACATGATTTGAGTATAACTTGTATAATTATGAATATATATAATTTTATGTATTAACTGTTATGATGTTGTTTCTCACTCTTCTGCTGTTTTATAATGCTCTATGAGGCATTGCAAAGTAGGATGCTGGAGGTCCTTTTTGTGAGCTAGTCTTCATTCTTTTTGGTCGATGGCTCTGATATGTAACATCTGGGTAGTTAGAAAACCTTTGGCGCTTTTGGAGTTATTTTTGTTTTGATTCTTTTGTGATACATCTGTGTATGTATCTGCTGTGGATATGTTTGTAAAGCATGAATTAACTGAATGGTTGTATATATACTTTTATGAATGTGATCGAATCGGCATTTAGATGTTTCCGCTTTAATTCTAAATGTATGAATTGTGGGTCTTGGAATTAAATTCCTTATTTGCGTTTTACCTACTGTTGCATATCTAAATGAGCAATTGTTGTGTACGTTATTTTCATGGATAATGTGATGCGCCTTTTTATACCATGTTTTAATTAACTCTGATGAAATAAATATTCTAAGTGCCTAATTGATTTATTTGATTAATTGGGGGTATAGAAAGGGGGTGTTACACTGATCACCCTTAATCTCTTGTTAATAGTAAACGGGATCATGTTGGATGGAATAGACGAGTCTTGCGAGCTTAGATGGTGTGTGCAGTGAATTGTTGGGAGTTAAGTCAAGTTCTTACAGATTGTTTTGATGAGTTGGTGCAAGATGGTGCGAAGGTATTTATATTGATGGCAACTTTAAGCATTGGTGAAAGTGGAGCAATTGATGCTTTACCAATTATTTGTGATTTTCTGAATGTTTTTTCTGATGAGATAAGTGATTTACCGCCGGAACGTGAACTGGAGTTTGTGATCGACTTAGTTCCTAAAACTAGTACGATATTAATGGCTCCATATCGTATGTTTGCATCAGAGTTGAAAGAGTTGAAGAGTCAACTTGAACAAGATGGCTATATGAGACTTTGCATGGACTACAGACAATTGAACAAGATGGCTATCAAGAATAAGTATCCACTTCCGAGGATTGATGATTTGATGGATCAGTTGATTGGTGCAAGTGTGTTTAATAAGATAGATCTGAGATCTGGGTACCATCAGATTCGTGTGAAGGCTGAAGATATTCAGAAGACTGCTTTTAGAACGAGGTATGGACATTATGAGTGTTCTATGATGCCATTTGGTGTGACTAATGCACCAAGTGTATTTATGGAGTACATGAATATGATTTTCCATCCTTATTTGGATAAGTTTGTGATGGTGTTCATTGATGATATTTTGATCTATTCAAATAGTATAGAAGAACATGTCAAGCATTTGAGAATTGTGTTATCTGTGTTAAAAGGGAAGCAGTTGTATGCTAAACTTTCTAAGTGTGAGTTTTGGTTGAAGGGAGTGAATTTCCTTGGACATATGATTTCGAGTAGAGGTATTGTAGTTGGTCTGTCGAAGATTGAAGCGGTATCGCAATGGGAGACTCCGAAATCAATTTTTGAGATTAGAAATTTTCTTGGTTTGGCAGGTTATTATCGGAAATTCATTGAAGGATTTTCCAAGTTATCGTTACCGTTAAGAAGTTGACTAGGAAGGGTCAAGCTTTTGTCTGGGATGCAAAGTGTGAAGAAAGTTTTCAAGAGCTTAAGAGAAGATTGACGATGGCTCCTTTTTTGATTTTGCCGAATCCGACAGAACCGTTTGTTGTGTATGGTGATGCTTCTTTGATGGGTTTAGGAGGTGTGTTAATGCAAAATAAACAAGTTGTAGCTTATGCTTCAAGGCAACTTATAGTGCATGAGAGGAATTATCCGACGCATGACTTAGAATTGGGCGCCGTTGTATTTGTGTTGAAGCTTTAGAGGCATTAATTGTTTGGTACGAGATTTGAAGTGTATAGTGATCATAAGAGTTTGAAGTATCTCTTTGATCAGAAAGAACTGAATGTGAGGCAAAGGAGATGGTTAGAAATTTTGAAAGATTATAATTTTGGTTTGAATTACCATCCGAATAAAGCAAATGTGGTAGCTGATATATTGAGTAGGAAATCTTTACATATGTCGAAGATGATGGTAAAGGAGTTAGAAATGATTGAGAGATTTCGTGATTTGGGTTTGAGGTGTGAGAGACATCTTATGGAGTTATGTTGGGTATGTTGGAGCTTACTAGTGGTATTCTTGACAAGATTCGAGAAGGACAGAAATCTGATTTGGGTTTAGTTGATAGGTTGACTGTGATCAACCAAGGTCAAGGTGGTGATTTTCGAATTGATGAGAATGGTATTATGAGATTTTGTGATAGAGTTTGTGTTCCAAATATTGTCGAGCTGAAGAAGAGTATTCTTAAGGAAGGGTATCGTAGTGGATGAAGTATTCATCTCGGTACTACTAAGATGTATCAGGATTGAGGAAGGTATTTGGTGGTCTTGTATGAAGAAAGACATTGTCGAGTTTGTGTATTCCTGTTTGACTTATCAGAAGTCGAAGATTGAGCATCAGGAACCGTCGGGCTTGATGCAATCGTTATCTATTCTTGAGTGGAAATGGGATAACATATCGATAGATTTTGTGTCTGGTTTACCTAGGACACCGAGTAACTTTGAAGCTATATGGTTTATTGTGGATAGATTGACTAACTCTGCTGACTTTATTCCTATGCGAATGGATTACCCATTGGAGAGATTGGCAAAGCTGTACATTGAAAGGATTGTCAGTTTTCATGGTATTATGTCTAGCATTGTGTCAGATAGAGATCCGAGGTTTACTTCGAGATTTTGGGAGAGTTTTCAAAGTGCTTTGGGTACGAAGTTATGTTTGAGTTCTGCTTATCATCCGCAGACCGATGGTCAGGCTGAGAGGACGATTCAGTCACTTGAGGATCTTTTGAGAGCTTGTGTGTTGGAAAAGGGATGAGCTTAGGACAGCTACTTACCTTTGATTGAATTTACTTATAACAACAATTTTCATTCGAGTATTGAAATAACACCATTTGAGGTATTGTATGGTAGGCGGTGTAAGACGCTATTGTGTTGGTATGAGTCGGGAGAGAGTGTCGTGGTTGGACCCGAGATAGTCCAGCAGACTATTGATAAGATTAAGATGATTCGAGAGAATATGAAGATTTATTGGAGTCGTGAGAAGAGTTATCATGACAAGAGGAGGAAAACACTTGAGTTTCAAGAGGGAGATCATGTGTTTCTTCGAGTTACTCCGATAAATGGTGTTGGTAGAGAATTGAAGTCGCGTAAGTTGACGCCACATTTTATTGGTCCTTATCAAATTTTGCAGAGGATATGAGGGGTAGCCTATTGGGTCGCATTGCCGTCGTCCCTTGCTAACCTTCATGATGTATTCCATGTATCTCAGTGGAGGAAATACATTGCAGATCCGTCTCATGTAGTCCAAGTAGATGATGTGCAGGTAAGAGATAATCTGAATGTGGAGACATCACCTATGCGGATAAAGGATCGAGAGTTGAAGCAACTTCGTAGTAAAGATATTTCTTGGTGAAGGTCGCTTGGGGAGGACTAGCTGGTAGAATGTGACTTAGGATCTTGAGAGTCAGATGAGGGAGTCTTATCCTGAGTTATTTGTTTAAGGTAATTTTCGAGCGCGAAAATCTTTTAAGGGGGGAGAGTTGTAACAGCCCAATTTTTAATAATTAAATATTTGTACTAATTAATTGGTTTATGTGATTTATTTGATTTAAATGAATTATTTGATTTATTTAATTTATTTAAATGAGTTAATTGATTTAATTAATTTAATCTAAATAAGTGATTTATGGAATTGATTAAATTAATTGATTTATTCTATTTGGTATAATAATGTATAATTGCTAGTTTATTTAGTTGGGCTTAATGGGAGTGTGAATAGTAAGTGGGAATGAGTTGAGTTAAGCCAATTGTTTAAAGAAAATTGTAAGGGTTTTAGAGATGTTGGTAAGAGAATAAAAGGGGAAAAGAGAAAAGAAGAGAGGAAGAGAAGAAGAGAAGAAGAGAAAGAGGCAAGAGGAAAAGAAGAGTGGAAGAGAGAAATCAGAATGCAAGCATCCATGGAATCAAAGATTCTTCTTCATAACAAACCTAAGGTAAGGGTGGGTATTCTCTCATTATTGGGATTGTGGGTTAATGAGTAATGGGTAGAGGTTGTGTAGGGAGAAACCCTAAGATTTGGAATTAGGAGTTAATGATTCATGAGTAGAAGTTTATGTAGGAAAAACCCATAGATTTCCCATGATTTATTGGATTTTCTATTTTTATGAATGCCCTAGATGAGGGGATTTATTATTGTAGCAAAGAGGGGAAGGGTTTGTGAAAAATACAATTTTCTGCACAATTTTTCAAAAATGCACAGTGAGCAATCGATTGCACTGAGGCTACAATCGATTGCACAGTGAGCAAAGCTGCTGGAAGCTGAATTTTTAGCTGAGCAATCGATTTCACTAATATGTCAATCATTGCACAGCCAAACAGTGGCTAAAATGATGAAATTTTTAAAGGTGCAATCGATTGCACCATAACTACAATCAATTGCACTAACTGAAATTTGGAAAAATCATGTTCTGGAAGTTTGATTACATAGAGTCTTTGTTTAATTAAATCTTAACTAAAACATGAATCAATTGAGATGATTTATTGACTATTTACTTGAGTATTGATTGATTAACAACTTTTGGTTGGTTATTGAGATTTCAATTGTTGTTTAACAAGATGATTGCGTATGGAACATTGAATTCAATTATTGGTGATGGGTTGATTGTCCTATGTGTAATCGTTGAATTGTATTGTGAATTACGATTGAATCTAATTGGTTCTTGTGCATTACTTGATAAATGTAGTGATGATGTTGAAAGTATGAAATACTTTGATTATTATGAAATATGTTGTGTGTGCAATCATGTTATAACTCTTGTGTGATGAATTATTTGAATATGCATGGGATTAAGATGCGAGAACGGTCTTAAGTGCATATGGTTGTTGATTGCATACGCATCATTTGTTGTCAAGAGGCAATGCTTGCTAGTTTCGTGGAGGCTAGTGACTTGTCCCAAACCTAGAGCGGGGTTTGAAAGCTTAGGGAATGGGCTTTTGTTTGTTATTGGTCTAGGGAACGGACCCGGTTTAAATGTAAAAACTGAAAAATAATAACAAGTGTTGGTACCATGGCATGAGTTGCATTGAGTCACATGGCATATATGATTGTTGTATAAAAGTATGTGTATGTGTATGACTTGTGTAATTGAGAGTTGTGAATATATGATTGTTGTATGAAAGTATGCGTATGTGTATGACTTGTGGAATTGAGAGTCGTGACTATATGATTGTTGTATGAAAGTAAGCGTATGTGTATGACTTGTTGAATTGAGAGTTGTGAATGTGTGGATTGTTGAATGATATTGGCTGATAAAAATTGAAGTGTGAGAATATTGGTGTTTGTCCTGACATGCTTTACATTATTCATTATCTTATGATTTCAATATTGATGTGAATTCTCAACCTTCTGCTGGAATGATGTCCTATCTGACATCGTGCAGGTATCAAGAGTAGAACTGTTCGTAGTTGCGAGGTCGTTGTTGGTGCAGCTGTTTAGTATTTTAATTATGTTGGGTCAAGTCGTGCTCTGGTCATGTAACACTGGGATCGTTTGGTTTATGTCTTAGAGATACATTATGTACCCTACGCTATGTTTTTATATTTATCGAAATATTATGATGTTGGCCTTAGTGCCTAAGTGATGTTGATTTATGTGATGAACACAAATGTTTCTGTTACGAGAATTATGATATAATTGAATTTGCTGCTACATGTAAAGTGAAACCTTGAATAACATGATTATTTATTAAAGTGTTAATGAGCATGACAGGTGTTTTTGATGTTTTGAAAAGTGAAGTGTGACACCCTTGTGTGAATGCATGATGATTTACTCTGATTATTTATATATATATTCCGTAGGGTTTAGAAGGGTGTTACACTCACCTTTGACCTGATAAACTTTCATGATCTTTGATTTGGTCTTGTAAGGTTTGAACCTCGAAGAACTTATGATGAAACCAAATTAAACGAGATTATTGAGAAAGAGAGGTCTCTTAAGAGTATGAGAACTTGACTGGTTAATGATCCATCCAAAACACATATTGATTAGTCCATTGAACCTTTTGAAATAAACCCTGATTCACACAGTGAAACAAAACAACAAAGAGTTTGGAAACATGGTTAGTTATGCAATATGATTGACCTAAGATGCTAGTGCAAATGATGATGACATCTGAGGGTAAAATTTATGGTATGACAAACCATTTTTAAATACCCAGGCATTTTCTCTAGGAATTAACGGTCCATAGAAGTTATCGAAGAACAATTCAATAGAAAAATAAATTGAGGTAGGTAACTTCAACATAAATTAGTGTGCACCGCCCAACTAGGATTTGACTGTTTCACCTTTAGGGTAAACTGTCCAAAGAATACGCATTCACCGAGACAAATATTGAACACACCTTTTCTAAGGCACACTCTCCATCGTCCAAGGAACACGTCCAACGAAGGTAACTTGGAAACAACCACAAGTCCTAAAAAATGTACTAACACCTAGTTAGACTTTGTCCATTTCACCTTGCAGCTTCTGAAGCATTGTCACAATACCTTTAAATGAGCCCCAAGAATACTCCTTTCAACTAGAAGTAAAAGCAATTAACCAAGATGTTAAGACATTCCTTCTAACATCTCTCAATTAACAATAAAGACTCCCATGAGCCTTATCTCAATCTGCAGAGAAAAATAAATTCTTCCAGACAATATCCAATCTTATTTCTCGGGGTTCTCCTAAGAATTAAGAACTAAATTGGTATAATTCAATAGCCTTAACAGATCAAACTCCCAAGCAGAGCTGTCAAAGCCACAAAATCAACACACCATGATGTCAAGACATCTTGCTTGACATCAGAACCTCACATGAATCCTCTGAACATCTTCATGCTCATAAGTGAGTAAAAACACCAGGACCACACTTCTTGTATCATAACCAAAGAATTTTGGGTTGAGACCAGATAACACAATTGATCACTCTCCCCATGAAAACATTCATACACTATACAAATTCCTCTTAATTTTTACAGCCCTAGATAACCTTTTCCTTGAGAGTGAATCCAATCAAACCTGAAACCCTCATATTCCTGAAAAATGCATACAAAATCTCTAAACACCTTGGTTAGAAAAGATGTCATCCACATCTGGAGGACATCAAGCACATTCTTCATAATCTTCTTCCTTCACAAGATTCAAGCTAATACAGTCTCAATTAGTGATATACTTCCATCAGAACCTATCACCAGAATTCACACATTCTTGACCAGTAGCTTTACATTATAGCTCCAAGACTAAGAGTCATCCTCAGTCACCCTCCAAGAATAACTATTTTGGGTATGACTTATTTAATCTGCCACAAGCTATCACTATGTATTTTGCTATAGCTTATGGTTTCAATGTTATCATATTTTGAATTATGGAACATATTATGAAACAATGCAACAAATTGTAACAGCTGGTACAAACTGTAACACCTGATACAACAAATTGTAACAACTGATACAACAAATTAAATTGTGAAACATATTATGAGACAATGCAAAAACAGATCAACAACAAATTATAACCACTGTTATAAACAATGCAAACAACTGATACAACAAATTCTAAAAATTACTTTTCTATTCATTTCAAATGGTACATACTGATAGAAACAACTGATACAAATCTAATACTTGTCTAACAACTGATACAAATCTAATACTTGTTTATTCATTTCAAATTGAACAAACTGGTACAAACTCATACAAGAAAAATGTTTCCCTAATTCATTCAAAAAACTACTACAATTATAATCGTAAACAACATCAAATTCCAAAGTTTTTTCCACTTCATAATTTTCTTCATTTCCCTTTCAAGATTGATCAGTTGTTGTCTGAGTTCTTCATTCACCATTTTTCCTTCTACAACTACCTTTGATAGCTTTTCAATTCTATCCATCCAAAACTACTCCTTCTCATCTCCAACATCTTCATAAAACCAACCAAAGAAACCACACTCAGCTTGCATAAATCCCTGTAAAAAAAACATAGGCTACAATTCAAATAGTTGCAGCAACATGTGTTTTCAAAGTACAAACATCAAATTTACATGAAACATACCTTATAATTAGGACAACCACATAAATGTTTTCCATAGTTCTTAACAGTTGTTGCCCTTCGAAGAACGGTCAGGTCCCCACAATGACATAAGGGTTTCCAACCGGAGCTTGTATATAGATTTAAACCTTCTGCATTTTTCTGTTTTGGCAATGACGAAGATCCACTTGATTTCATGCTTGAATCTCTATCTCCAGTTTGTTTCCCCTAGCCCTAAGTCAAAATTGTTAATTAATTTGGGGCTGAAATGAACAGCACCAACGTCTAAAGGAAGAAGACGATCCAACATGCCAACTCATCAGTCGCGTCTACACACATTAACGGATGTTTGAGGGTCATTGACGGAAAGGACTAATATGACACCATTTAAAAACTTACGGGATCACTTTGAAACTTTTTAAAATTAAGGGACCAAATTAGACCCCAAGGTAAAATTAAGGAACCAATTTAGGTATTTTGCCAAAAAAAGAATGAGGAAATTGGTATGGAGAGAAATACAGCATACCAAAATATGAGAGAAGAACTTGATCCAAATTGAATAACAACATCATAAAATGAGAAATGGGTCCCATTCACTTAATTTGAATGATCAGTTATAAAAAAACTGAAAAACAATAAGTGATTTTTATTATCTCATGATATAGAAACCATAAATATATAACAATTAACATTAATTTATAGTTCCGGTTAAAACCAGATATGGTTATGGGTAAACTTGCAAACCGGTTAAAATGAGCATCCCTAGTTCTAAGCCATGAAACATGTACACATCAAGATAACTAAGTATGATAGTTGAAAACAAATGATAAGAGCAATATTATACACAGTGGTATACATATTTCAAACAGAATATAATGAAACTCAAACTAGGTAAGTGAAAAATTGGAGCACATTCATTAAAGTAAGCATATCATTCTTACAAATGAAATTTAAACACAATCAGTTCACAAATCACAGAAGCATAATCCTTAAAAATTAAATTGATAAAACAAGATCCATATCACCATAGCCATATATATATACTACGGGTGAAAACAAGAAGAAAAGCTAATGACTTGATCCTCCAATTGAAGAAGGCTTTCCTTATTAAATTGATAAATCAAGATCCATATCACCATAGCCATATATACTACGGGTGAAAACAAGAAGAAGAAAAGCTAATGACTTGATCCTCCAATTGAAGAAGAAGAAGAAAAGCTAATGACTTGATCCTCCAATTGAAGAAGGCTTTCCTTGTAAAGACCGATGATAAAAAAACTTTTCTCTCCAAGAGTAATACCAACGTCGTGAATTATTTGGGTGCTCAAATCAAAGTAGGCTAGTTCATAATTTTTTTTTGTAGAATTATTTTTGGTAAAGAAAATACACCCTGTCTTCCCAAATCCAACTGGGGGCCATCGGAGGGTAGGTAAGGGTTTAGAAATATAAAGTTTGATCCATGATTGACTGACGCCGAGTTCACCCAGAATATATATGTGAAAAATAGTATCCTTGTCATAATTTGCGAATAAAGCTATTGATCCATTTAACACTGTCAAGCATGGTTCAAATGGACAAAGAGGTCCTTCCCCGATGGGTGTTGTAAAGAACACTTCATGACTGAGGTCAAATGACAAGAGAGTTAGTTCAACAAGTTCAACGTTGAAAATTCTCGGAACCAACCAATGACACGCTCCATCGAGATACACTTCTTGACCGTGAAACGGCGGAGGATAAGACCAATGAAGCAGATCATTGTTCATGTCGATGCTTCTCCAAGAATTACTTTTTAAACTATATATCTCAAAAAAACTTTTAACAGGCATATAATTAGAAGTATCGATCTTGCAATCATATGATGATGCATACTGAACGACCTTAAGGTCATCTCTAAGTTGATCATAACCAAACCCATGAAAATAATGTTTGAGATAGAGGTTACTTACAGGGCGTTTAGGTAAAAGTTCGGCGGGGCTAGAAGGAATGAGAATGAATTCTTGGGTAGCGGGATTCCACAATCCATATTGGACGTTTTCCATAAAATCTTTGGCAAGACAAAAAATGCCCTTAACACTTGTGGAGTTGAGAATAGCAAGAGCACCGCCAGAATGTGAAAATGGAGGTGGCAAATTGAATTTGACTGTGTTGTCGAGCAAATGGAATTCAGAGAGGTAGATGTAATCAGGCCGACCAATATGACTTGACCAATCGACATGACTTGAGAGAATAAATGAATGATAATCATGAGAATCAGAACAGTGAGAAGATATGAAATGGTTGGTGTACATGGTCATGAAATCAGAGTTTTCAAATAAAATGGACCATGATTTGCGTAGGCATTCAAAGCGCTTCAATGATTTTACGGGCAGTTTTGAAAGAATAGATAAAGCAACACGATCGGGAATAGAGTTTCTGCTAACCTTTGATTCAGAGGACTTGTTTCCCTCCCACGTCGGAAATATCTTTGATTCAGACGACTTGTTCCCCTCACACATCGGACCAGGTTGGTCGACGGTGGTGGTGTAGAGCGATAGTGGAATAAAGTTTTTTCCGGCATATTTACCCTTACGCATCGGTCCAGAGTGGTTAACGCTGTTGGTGTAGAGCAATAGTGGAACATAGCTTCTGATGACCTCTTCGTTTTTTATTTTTTCTTCTGTTTTCAAATAATAAGCCCTCTTCAAATCGGCGAACGTGTTTCTCTTAGCAATCCGATCAGCGTCGGGGACGGCGCCGGGATCCATTATCGTATGGTCACGGCTTCCGCTGATTTCGCTTCGTTTTGTGATCACGATGCCTTCTGCTTTATTTTCTCTAGGTTAAAATAAAAATAAAAATAAAAACTTATTTACAATAATGGGTCTCAAGGTCATTATTATGAGTCAGAAGTGCAACCGTTCATTGTACGTCTTTCCGTCTATCTTGTTTTCTCTCATGCACATGTGACAAAGTCTTCCTTTTCTTTACTGCCCTAAAGAAGGATGAGAGGTTCAAATAGACCGTCGAATGTGATTATGGTTTCACCAAGGTTAAGAATTTCCTCACATCGCCCATGATCCTCATTCGTTCGTCCAAAGAAGGACTCGTCCTTACTCCTCTATCTCTCGCTAACAAATCAAGCGTTGAGCTAGTCTAGGGATGTCAATTTGCATCTGTTAATGGGGATCCTCGTGGGAATTATCTGTTCGGAGCTCCGAAGTCGGATTTTTTTCCCCGCATGACTAGGATGGAGGTAAAAATTTCCACGATGAAACTTCAGGGCGGAGATCGGGGAAGTACCCTCCGTCCCACGGATTCCGCGAATCCAGCCATATTATTAATTATCCTTTTTATATTTATAATATTATATAAAATATAATAATTATGTAACTGTACATTTTTTTTTATAAAAAAGTTATTATATTATTGGGAAATAAACCACAATCATTATTTACCTATCATGAAAAGGCGGAAAGATGGAGATGATACCATGACTTTCTTGGATCATTTCTTTATGTTTTGGATTATTTAGATTATTTTTGTCCAAAGTAACTTCAGTTATAACTTTTGTTGAGTGATTGCTTTGATATTTTGGATTCTCATCCACTTCTATTTTGCAATTCATTGTGGGATATTTATTAGCATTTTATTTTGGATATTTAACAATTTTAATTTGCTATTTTTTCTATGCATTGTGAGATTATGCATGATAGCAAGAAAAATAATTAGCAACTACAATTGCTTTTATATTTTTTGTTATTGATTTTTTTTAAATAATAAATATGCAAAATATATGTTTTTTTTTAAAAGAAAAAATAATGAAATGCTAATGTTACAATTTTGATCGGAAAAAATAAAATAAAAATTAAGATTTGAAATTTGTGGATCTCCGTGGATACCGTGGGGATGGGGATGGGGAAAAGTATTCCTCCGTGGTGGGAATTTGGGATGGGGATGGGGATGGGGTAAAAATTGATGGATTGGGCGGGGAACGAGGATGCATCCTCCGCACATTCCCTGCCCCGTTTGTAACACCCCCTTCTATACCCCAAATAATCAAATAAATCATTTAATCACATAATAAAATTTCATCAGAGTAAAATTAAAACATGGTACAAAAGAGGCATGCCACATCACGCAGAATTAAAACATACAACACCTGCTCTATAAAAGATATGCAACAGTGGGGTAGCTTTCAACAGAGGAACTTAGTCCTTACACCCACATCTCAATATTTAGAATTAAAAGCGGAAAATCTAAACATTGAATCATTTTAAACATGTAATCATATAAATACATATCATCCAGTTTGATTCACCACGTCATTCATGTTTACATAAACATTTGTCGGCAGATACATATACAAATGTATCACAAAAGAATAATATACAATCCTAGCTACCCGGTGCTACATATCAGAGCTAACCGACCAAAAGAATGAAGCTACACTTCACAAAAGACCTCCAGCAATCCTAGTCTGCAATGCCTCATAGAGCATTATAAAACAACAGAAGGGTGAGAAATATTATCATAATAATCAATGCATATAATTATATATATATATATATACACAAGTACATAATACATATATTCCACATTTTCTCATCACAATTCGTTATAACTCATCATATACATCACAATATATGTATAATCACATATGGATAATCACCAAGCATGTTTTATCATGCACACATCCAAAATCCTCAATTCAACGATTCATACACAAGCATACTTTCATATGACAATGATATATATGTCATGTGACTCAATGCAACTCATGTCATGTGGTACCAACACTTGTTATCATTTTTCGGTTTTTACATTTAAACCGGGTCCATCCTCTAGACCGATAACCACTAAAAGCTCGTCCTCTAAGCTTTCAAACCCACTCTTCTAGGCTTGGGACAAGTCACTAGTCTCCACGAAACTAGCAAGCATTGCCTCTTGATAACAAATGATGCGTGTGCAATCAACAATCATATGCACTTAAGATCGTTCTCGCATCTTAATCTCATGCATACTCAAATAATTCATCACACAAGAATTATATCATGATTGCACACACAACATATCTCATAAAAATCAAAGTATTCATACTTCAATACCATCACCATATTTATCAAGCAATGCACACATATTCATAATATGTTCTCATGCATTCTTCACATACAATCGCATACAATCAATATGCATTCTAAATATCGCGCCCAATAGCAACGAACTCGATCACACTCATCATGCAGTTTTAATCAATTCTGAAAATTCTGGCTTACCACACGATGGATGTTACAGATAAGGTTATAACATCCACTGTGACATTGACTACAACAATGTATCTTTGACAGTTATTAAAGCAGTAAATAACACACATCAATTGATTACCCAGTTCAATGTCAACAACACTTACATCTGGGGGCTCCAAGCCAGGGAGGAAATTCACTATCAGTAGTATCAATTTAGAGTTAAACCTCCAGTTTACACTCGTCACTTAATCAATACCCAATGACACTTCAGCCTAGAGACTCTCTAGTACCAGAGCATACCCACTCACTCCCCTACAATCACACAACAGTGATAACACACAGTTACACAATTTGGTATGAAGAGACACCTCATACACTTCTTGATCTTGCTTCAAAGCTTCAATCAAGAACCTCACACACTCTTGCTTCACAGCTTTGAATGAGACACTGCCTAGAATCTACCTAACCAAAGCAATCATCAACCAGACAATTACTTGGATTACAAGTATTCCTAAACTGACTTTTTACACACGTGAATACTAGCCTACTTCACTTGCTTGGACTCTCTGCTTTTGCACTCTCTATCCTTCTGTCAAGAGTTATTTTTCTGAGTTGATTCTTCTGATATTTATAGCAGCTGTAGTCCTTTGGGCCTTGGTGCATAAATTAGGTTTTATCCACAATAAAACCCTCCTTCAGAATTCTGCACATTTGCCACTTTAAACAGGTTCATATTTGATCCCCTAGGGCGTCTAAAATATCTCATGTATTTTAGCTTGAGTTTTTGGTTTGTTTCCTGAATTATAGCTAGCAGAATAACAAACCTGTGCACTGATGTCACACGACCTATGTTATGACATCGAGTGTGACATCCATCGTAACTTATAGTTAGCTGATTAAAACTTGTCCTGCACAGTCCACTAAAGAATGTAGAAACATCCAATATGACATTCATACATATACTAAAGTTATGCCACAAAATGCAGCCAACCAAGAGCACTTACAAACTCCCCCTTTGGCAAATTTTTGGCTAAAACACTTTGTACTTACATCAGAGATTTAATCACAGTAGAAGACTTACCATTGACCTGTCATGCAGGAAGGTTGCTATTTACTCAAGCTCACAGAGTCCTCACAGTTGGCTTACAGATCTGTTAGCACTCTCTTAGATAATCATCTGACAGATCTTAATTCAGATGACACTCCCCCTCAACTGATGCACTCACTAGTTGAGCATTCTCTCTGCAGATTCAGAAATTCTGCATCCATCTATTCTAAACTAGATGTCATGACATTCAGCAAGACATTCTGAAGTCATAAATTTTTGGTACTCCCCTTGCAGGGATGCATATGTTCTGATTCTGCTCTGACCTAGTCACAAGCTTATGCTAGCAGATATCCACATAACTCCTAACTATCTTGTTAGAATAACACATGTTAATACCTAGTTATATCATTCGTTCCACACAGTTTAGACATTCACAATTTCAACAGCACCTGTACCTGCTGTTATCTCTCTCTCTCCCCCTTTTAGCCACAAATTAGGATCTAACTAAGACATATAGCATAGATCAAAATATTGTAACAGAACAAAGATTTAGGGTACATTTGTTTTTGGGGAAACAAAACATACAGAGCTCATTCAGAGCATCACAGACATAATTCAAATTTTCAAAGGACAGAATACAACAGAACTTATCATCAATCTTCATCATCAGAGGATGAGCTGGAATCACTGCTATCCAAATTTGATAGAGATATGTCTTGATTTACATCATACGAGTCCTCTGGAATGTCTTCATCTGGACCCCTGGTAGCTAGAGGCACTGTGAAGCCCTTAACAAGCAGGCCTTTCTTGATGATATTGTCAGCAATTTCTCCCATGGATTTGTTTACGTATGATGTGCCTTCCTTGTTCAGAATACTCTTAAGTCATTCTTCAGTGGGAGGGGGATACTTGCGCTTTGGTTTCTCAGCCGTGGGAGACTTTTATTTGGTAGAATTGGGAGGAGATTTAGATGAGGATCCTTCAGCATGGGAAGACATTTTGTTATTGAGAAGGAGATCTGATTCAATAATTGAGATGTAATATAGACACAGAGGCACGTTTGCATGGAATGGGGAGTTTTATTGGTCAAGCACTTTGACTGTATTGGAATGATAAAACTCTCACGTGCCATTAATTGTTATGCCTCCTTATACATGCAAATGCCCAATTTTCCTCTGAGATTTTCAAACTGAGCAGCATCCAGAGCTTTTGTGAAGATATCAGCTAACTGTAGCTCAGTGGATACATGCTCCAAGGAAACCACTTTGTCCTCCACAAGATCTCTTATGTAGTGATGCCTTATATCAATGTGCTTAGTTCTGTTGTGTTGGATAGGATTTTTGGAAATGTTAATAGCACTAAGATTGTCACAGTATAATGTCATGACATCCTGGGTGACATTGTACTCAGTTAACATTTGTTTCATCCAGACCAGCTGTGAGCAACTGCTACCAGCTGCTATGTATTCAGCTTCAGCAATTGACAATGAGACAAAATTTTGCTTCTTGCTGAACCAAGATATTAGGTTATTTCCTAAGAAAAAGCATCCACCAGAAGTGCTTTTTCTATCATCAGCACTTCCAGCCCAATCTGCATCACAGTACCCAGATAGAAAAGGTACACAACCATGAGAGTAGAGCATGCCATAGACACAGGTTCCATTCACATATTTGAGAATCCTTTTTACTTGGTTCATGTGACTCACTTTAGGATCTGCTTGATATCTAGCACAAACCCCAACAACAAAAGAAATGTCTGGTCTGCTGGTTGTTAGATATAGCAGACTGCCAATCATGCTTCTGTATAGCCTTTGGTCAACACTTGTACCACTTTCATCTTTGGTAAGCTTTAGATGAGTGGGGGCAGGTGTTCTTTTGTGGCTTGCATTATCCATCCCAAACTTTTTGACTAAGTTTTTTGTGTATTTGCTTTGAGAGATGAAAATGGAGTCTTCCATCTGCTTAACTTGTAACCCAAGAAAGTAGGTTAGTTCTCCACACATGCTCATTTCAAATTTAGACTGCATGTGATTGACAAATTGCTTCACTATCTTTTCTGACACTCCTCCAAACACTATGTCATCCACATAAATCTGAGCTATCATGATTTCCCCACCTTCAGTTCTTACAAATAGTGTCTTATCTATCCCTCCTTTTCTATATCCATTTGAGGTGAGAAACTCAGTGAGCCTTTCATACCATGCTCTAGGTGCCTGTTTCAATCCATAGATGGCTTTCCTCAGCTTGTAAACATGATCTGGTAGGTTAGGGTCCTCAAATCCCTTGGGTTGTGCCACATACACTTCCTCACTTAGGTATCCATTGAGAAATGCACTTTTCACATCCATCTGAAAGAGTTTAAACTTCAGGATGCAAACAATTCCTAGCATCAGCCTGATAGACTCAAGTCTTGCAACTGGTGCAAAGGTTTCATCAAAATCAATTCCTTCCACTTGAGTGTATCCTTGTTCTACTAGCCTAGCTTTGTTTCTGACAATTATCCCTTCTTCATCAGATTTGTTCTTGTATATCCATTTGGTTCCAATGATATTGGTTCCTTCAGGTCTTGGTACCAACTCCCATACTTCATTCCTTTTAAACTGTTCTAGCTCATCTTGCATGGCCTTAATCCAGTATTCATCAGAGAGAGCCTCCTTTACATTCTTGGGTTCAACCTTGGACACAAAACAGGAGTTTGAGATGACATCTCTTGCTCTAGTCCTTACTCCACTATTGAGGTTTCCAATGATCAGGTCTTTAGGACGGTCTTTCAGAATTCTGATGGATGGTTCTTTGGTGACTATATCTGGTTCAGTGCTTGGATTTTCAGCTTGTGTTTCTTCAGAAGAGGTTTCAAGTAATGTTCCAACATCTTCTATAACATTGTTTTCATCAATCTGGTCATCAATGATGACATTTATAGATTCCATTAACACTTTTATTTTGTAGTTATATACTCTGTAAGCTCTGTTGTTAGTGGAGTATCCCAAGAATATTCCTTCATCACTCTTGGGATCCATTTTCCTCCTTTGTTCTCTATCTGCCAAGATATAGCATTTGCTTCCAAATACATGAAAATACTTCACAGTAGGTTTCCTTCCTTTCCATAGTTCATACAGAGTGGAGGCAGTTCCTTTCCTCAGAGTAACCCTGTTGTGAACATAGCAAGTTGTATTCATAGCTTCAGCCTAGAAGTGCATAGGTAACTTCTTTGTATGAATCATGGCTCCAGCTGATTCTTGGATGGTTTTGTTTTTTCTTTCTACCACTCCATTTTGTTGAGGGGTAATAGGAGAGGAGAATTCATGACTTATGCCTTCAGCAGCGCAGAATTCAGCAAACTTGGAATTTTCAAACTCCTTTCCATGATCACTTCTGATCCTAATGACAACACTCTCCTTTTCTCTTTGGAGTTTGATACACAATTCCTTGAAGATGTCAAATACATCAGATTTTTCTCTAAGGAAGTTTATCCAGGTGAATCTGGAATAATCATCAACAACCACATATGCATATCTCTTTCCACCAAGGCTTTCTGTTTGCATTGGTCCCATCAGATCCATGTGCAGCAGTTCCAGAGCTCTGGAGGTGGTAAGGTGTCCAACCCTTGGATGAGGTGTCTTGGTTTGTTTGCCCATTTGGCATTCCCCACAAATTTTTCCTTCATCAATGGTCATTTTAGGTATTCCTCTCACAGCCTCTTTGGATATGATCTTATTCATTCCTCTTAAATGAAGATGTCCAAGTTTTTGATGCCATAATTTCACTTCCTTTTCCTCTCTTGCCATGGAACAAATTGTGAATTTGCTAGTGTCTTTAGGCTCCCAAAGATAGCAGTTGTCTTTGGATCTAAGTCCCTTCATAACTTCTTGATTTTCATTATTTGTGACCACACATTCTTCTTTAGAGAACTTCACTTTTAGACCTTGATCACAAAGCTGGCTTATGCTGATCAAGTTGGCAGTCAGTCCTTTTACCAGTAGCACATTGTCAAGGGTAGGAACTCCTGGACATTCCAGTTTTCCAACACCTTTGATTTCTCCTTTTTCTCCATCACCAAAGGTCACATAACTGGTAGAGTGTGGTTTAATGTCTACCAACAGATTTTTTATGTCAGTCATGTACTTAGAGAAGCCACTATCAAAATACCAGTCTTCCTTGGCTGATACTTTTAGAGATGTGTGTGTTATTTGTGCCATAGTTTTGACAGTCCATTTTCCTTGCTTGCTGGGAAACTTCCCTTTTGGTTTGGCATGATGATGTCTTATATTTCTCTTGGTTTTTTCTTGACTAGGGAATCCATGCAGCCAGAAACATACACTTTTAATATGCCCAAGCTTTCCACAATGGTAGCATCTGTGTCTTTGGAATTTACTCTTGATTTGATTCCACTATTTGTATAGTGAATATTGTGACTTTGACTTTGACTTCCGCTTTGGTTTTTGAATCTCATGATGCAGGTTCTGGAGTTTTATAGTAGGATTTTGTTTCTCAACAAGTCCTAGGCCAGACATATTTCCAGAGGTTTGACCATTTTGAAGAATCTCCTCTAGTGAGTCAGTTCCAGAGTTGAGCATCCTTATGGACTTGGCCATTTGGTCCTTCTCATATTTTAAGTCATTCACCTTACCTCTTAGTGTGTGTATTGTGGCCAGATTTTCTTTCTTTTCAACTTCTAAAACCTTGATGATTTCCTTCTGAAGTCTTCCTTGTTGGTACAGTTTCACACTTCTGAGGTAAAACTTCTGATGTGAAGCTGTAGGATCCTCAAAAGTTAATTCCTCTTCACTTGAGTCATCATCAGATATACATATATTGTCTGAGGCAGTGACATGTTTTGCTGTTTCTTCCTCTGATTCACTGTCAGAGTCAGTTCATGTGACAGTCAATCCTTTATCTTTCTTTTTGAGGTATGTTGGGCATTCTCTTCTAACATGACCATATCCCTCACACTCATGACATTGTACTTTGCTGGTCTTTTCTTCAGATCTTTCTTTATCAGCAGGCAGGCTTTTGGAGAACGGCTTAGATTTTGCATCTATCCTTTTGACCAGCCTGTTGAACTGTCTTCCAAGCATGGCCATAGCCTCTGACATCTTTTCTTCCTTCTCATCATCTGTATCATCAGTATTGTTTGAGACAAGAGCTATATTTTTTCTCTTTTTCTCCACAGCTTGATCACACATCCCCATCTCAAAGGTTTGGAGAGACCCAATGAGTTCATCCACTTTCATGTGGCATATGTCTTGAGCTTCTTCAATGGATGTCACCTTCATTGCAAACCTTTTAGGGAGTGATCTTAGAATATTTCTTATAAGCTTTTCATCAGTCATCTTTTCTCCCAAGGCTCCTGAGGTGTTGGCCAGTTCAAGAACATTCATGTAGAACTCATGAATGGTCTCATCTTCCTTCATTCTTAGACTTTCAAATTTGGTGGTAAGCATTTGTAGTCTAGACATTTTGACTTTGGAAGTTCCTTCATGAGTGGTTCTGAGAGTGTCCCAAACATCTTTGGCTAGTTCACAGTGGTGTACCAACCTGAAAATGTTTTTATCTATGCCATTGAATAGAGCATTCAGAGCTTTAGAATTTCCAAGGGCTAGTGCTTCTTGTTCTTTGGTCCATTCATCTTCTGGGATTTGCTCAGACGTTCCATCCTTGTTAGTCTTTACAGGATGTGTCCAGCCAGAGTTTGCAGCTCTCCAAGATTTGTTGTCTAATGACCTTAGGAATGCAATCATCCTAGGTTTCCAATAGTCATAGTTTGATCCATCCAGAATTGAAGGTCTATTTGTGAACCCAATGTCTTTGTCCATATTACCAGAATTTGTTTTCCCTAAATCTCACCCAGTTAAAAACAGGCAGGGTGCCTGCTCTGATGCCAATTGAAAATTCTGGCTTACCACACGATGGATGTTACAGATAAGGTTATAACATCCACTGTGACATTGACTACAGCAATGTATCTTTGACAGTTATTAAAGTAGTAAATAACACACATCAATTGATTACCCAGTTCAGTGTCAACAACACTTACATCTGGGGGCTACCAAGCCAGGGAGGAAATTCACTATCAGCAGTATCAATTCAGAGTTAAACCTCTAGTTTACACTCCTCACTTAATCACTACCCAATGACACTTCAACCTAGAGACTCTCTAGTACCAGAGCATACCCACTCACTCCCCTACAATCACACAACAGTGATAACACACAGTTACATAATTTGGTATGAAGAGACACCTCATACACTTCTTGATCTTGCTTCAAAGCTTCAATCAAGAACCTCACACACTCTTGCTTCACAGCTTTGAATGAGACACTGCCTAGAATCTACCTAACCAAAGCAATCATCAACCAGACAATTACTTGGATTACAAGTATTCCTAAACTGACTTTTTACACACGTGAAGACTAGCCTACTTCACTTGCTTGGACTCTTTGCTTTTGCACTCTCTATCCTTCTATCAAGAGTTACTTTTCTGAGTTGATTCTTCTGATATTTATAGCAGCTGTAGTCCTTTGGGCCTTGGTGCATAAATTAGGTTTTATCCACAATAAAACCCTCCTTCAGAATTCTGCATGTTTGCCACTTTAAACAGGTCCATATTTGATCCTCTAGGGCGTCTAAAATATCTCCTGTATTCCAGCTTGAGTTTCTGGTTTGTTTCCTGAATTATAGCTAGCAGAATAACAAACCTGTGCACTGATGTCACACGACCTATTTTATGACATCGAGTGTGACATCCGTCGTAACTTATAGTTAGCTGATTAAAACTTGTCCTGCACAGTCCACTAAAGAATGTAGAAACATCCAATATGACATTCATACATATACTAAAGTTATGCCACAAAATGCAGCCAACCAAGAGCACTTACAAATTCAAACAATGCATATATTTTTCAAAAGACCACATTTCATAATCGATCCCACAATCTAGGATTCACGCCATAAGGCTGCCCATAACATCTCACACAACAACACACAAACTATCCATTTCAGATTAGGATTGAACACAATCGAACCAAACAATTAACATTGGATGGAAAACACAAGGAAATGAAAATGCCGTCACACTCGCTGGCTTGCTCACCTAGCGAGTTCATGGCGAATGCTTGCTACCAGTTCGCCTAGCGAACAAGCTCTCGAAGGCAAACAGAAGCAACTAGAAGGGTTCGCTACTGGCTCATTAGAGCCTCGCCTAGCGAACAACTCGCTACAATACTCGCTACTAGCGAAGAGGGTTATTTCCATTCTGCCCAAGTTTGGGACCATTCGCGACTAGCTCGCTGCTAGCTCGCCTAGCAAACGAGTTCACCACCCTACTCGTCTAGCGAATGTGCTAGCAAGCGTCTGCATTGTTCAATACCCCAACTGTCCAAAAATCATCAGAAACTCCCAAAATCACCCGATTCAATTCCAACGAGTTCCAGTAGTCTTAGCCTAACATTTCTCGACTAATCTACACCATTATTCCAGATTCTAACCATTCAAACACCAGTTTCTACCGATTAACTCATTTCTGCCCTAGAATGGAAAAAGATGGAAAACCTCCAACAAATCCAAACACACACATACATGATTATAAACATTGATAAGATAATAAGATTTCACACCCTTACCTTGATTAAATAGATTCCTAAGAGTTGACCTTGAAGAATCCAAATTTTCCTCTCTTTTCCTTCTCTTTTCTCTTCTTCCTCTTCTTTCTCTCTTATTTCCCTTATGTTTCTATTCTTCCATTGTCTTTCCACTTTTCCTTATTGTTGCACCCCAAAATTTGACCAACCGGGTCTCCGCATTTGGTTTATGTTTCGACGCACATTCGCATTCGCATTCGCATACGCATACAGTACATTTTTCAGTATATTGAGTTCACCGGGATTACAGCCCTAGTTTCACATTTCAGGAGATTCCAGACCTGTGCAGATAATCAGAGGTTATTTTTTGGGAAGTTGTGCGCTTCCCAGGTGTTTTCAGCTCGCGCTGTTGTTTTCGAGGGTATTCAGGTGCCCGAGTTTTACCGTTGGTTCCGTTCCGGTCTCGATCTCCTGTTTAACTGAATAATTGCATTTTATGGCTTTGTAGGGTTTTATTGGATTTTAAATAGTTTTTTTAGAATTTTAAATGGAATAAATAAATAGCATTTTCTTTTTAGAATATTAGGGTTTTAATAGAAAAATATTTTCCTTTTATAATATAGTTTTTAATATAGATTTTCTTTTAGATTAATAGATTTTTCTTTTATAAAAATTAGTATGGATTTTATTTCTAGATATTATAGATTTTTCTATTTTTATAGGAGTTAATGGATTTTCTTTTAGATATTATTAGATATTAATAGCTTTTAATTAGAGATTAATAGTTTTAGATAGATTTTGGTTTTGGTTTTTAAATAGAATATGAGAATATTAAATAGATTTTAGAGTTATTTGTTTGTTAGTTTAAATAGAAATTAATTGGTTTCTTTTAATAGGTTAATATAGTTTTTTATTAGATATTAATAGATGTTAATTGTTTAGTTTTATTAGATTAGTTAACTTTCAATTTCGTGTTAATTAGTAGCAGCTTATTCATTTTCATTAATCCATCATCCATTAACCCAATTAATCCCATGTTAATCCATTATCCACGTTAATCCATATTAATTCCACCAGAATTTCGTTTGGGCCAGTTATCCATGATTAGTCCAAAAGCCCACGCCAGAAGTCCAATTGGTCAAAGTCCTATAAATTTAGAGCTAACACGTGTTACATGCAGGAGACCCCACCCGTAATTAATTCAAGCCTGACACGCGCCCCACTAACGATCTCTCTCCTCACACTTGGCACGCATGCCACAATCCTCTCCACTACCAGTGCCACTTGTCTAACTCTGAAGCCTCACCGGTTGCATGGTCGGCGGCCATGCAACCCCCGCACCTGACCCTTTCCGACCACCCTAACAGCTCCCTGCCGGTCACCTAACTTACTCCGGCCGCCACAACGAATTCGCCGGAAATACATTTTCGCCCAGAATCCGCTAATCTTCATCATCTCCTCCACTTCGTTCATCTTTTTTTTTTCCAGAAAAAATCAACATCAATTATCAAATTCATCAACCTCAATTTCCAGAAATCATCATCATTTTTAATCTTCATCAGAAGATTTCTCCAGAATTGCTTAGATCTTCAACGAGTTCTTCGCAAGCTCTTCATCCTGTTCACTCATTCATCGTTAGTTCTCCGGAAATTTTCAAGAAGCTTCAAGAACTCCTCGTTGATCTTCGTATCGACTTCAGATCTTCATCTCTCTCAACGCCAGTCTCCAGAAATCCATAAGACCTTCAAGTGTTCATTCATTTTTTTCAGCAAGACTCTTAACTCGGTTGCAAGAAGTACATCACATATTCTCTGATCCTCAAACCACAACTCCAAGATCTCCACCGTGTTCTTCGTATCTCCAGATCTCCGATCGAACAACTCGCAATTAACAACAACGTCCTCATCGTTGCTCGTCACATCTTCAAGAACCACATGCAATCCACGTTTCGATCTTCAGAGAATCACAAACATTTGTCTCCAGCGAACAACCTTCAAGATCCAGAAAGTCGCAACAGTCTTCATAGAACTTCAAGAAAACGCCAGAACAATCGTCATCGGTCCAAATCGTCACACACACCCATGGATTTACTTTGTCCAGGTGTCAACAAAGTTTTCTTCTTCTTCTTTTGTGGGTTAATGACAAGAAAGGTTGGGAGGGTTGATGGAGCGAAAAGAATTTGTGAGAGAGATGGAGGAGATTGTTTAAATGGAGAATGGAACGAGAGAGAATTCGTGGAAACGGCGTGGGGGGGGGGGGGGGGGGGGGGGGGGGGAGTTTTTCGTGAACAGTGACGGGAGAAGGAGGAAATCTAGGATTTTGTTTGGTGAAAGATTGGACTGAGGAATTAGTGGGCCTTGGGCCCATCTTTCCGTTAAAACCCCCCTGCTCGCTAGTTACACCCTCCGTTTTCGTTTTTTTTATTTTTTGTTGGAATGTTAGTTGTGGGTTTGGCCCGTTTTGTTTTAGGTTTTATATTTTTACTAACACCCCTTATAACTGATGTACCCCTCCCCTTGTATTTTTTTTCTTATCTTTTATTTGTTTAGTTTCTTTTATAGTAAATGAGAAATATTGAAAAAAGAATGAAAAGAAAAGAGAATATTGAAAAGAAAAAGACTATATGAGAAATATTAAAAAAAGGGAATAGTATATTGAAAAGAATAAAGAATATAAGAAATATGTGGGAAAGAGTATATGGAAAAATATTGAGAAAAAGTATATAAAATAGTAGCTTCATTTTTAATTCTTAGAATATATTTTTAGGAAATTTATAGTTGCATTTAGGAAATTAGTTAACTTTCTTTCGGAGATTTAGGTGCCAAGATATTACTTTAGTATTTTTTTAGGAAATTTATAGTTCATTCCATATTTTGCATAGGACTTTATATTGTATTTTTCTCATTGCAAATCCTTGTAATTTTCTTTTAGGATGTATTCTTCATAGAACTTATTTTACCCTTTTAGAGGTAGGTTTAGAAGTCCACTTGTTAGGGGACTTTTCTCTTTGATTTTCCATGATATTTGGAGAGGATATTTTTTAGGAGTTTATCTTTCAATTTTCACTCATTGTAACTATTTTCAGAATATCAATAAAACGAGATTTGAGTTGTGGTCCCGAAAGTAGCTGAACTACAGCTGCTCTGATTTCTTGTACCAGACAAGAATATGTAGGCATAGGATGCGATATCCTAGCGAGCACACTAACGACTAACCCTTGTGTTCTCTCGCTGCTGTGCGACCGAGACTTTCCCGCTGACGATCAATCTTCTTTCTCTTGCCCTTGTGCAATCGAGACTAGACCGTAGTTCTAGGTCCCCGTAGGTTCTCAGACCTCCCAAAGCAACCTTATTCTCTCACTTCCTGTGTGATTGAGAAGACCCTTAGATTACCCGTAGTTAGCCGAACTACGGCTGCTCTGATCTTCCATGCTGTATGGAAGTACGTAGGCACAAGACGCGATGTCTTGGCGAGCAAACTTTCCCAAACTTTTCCCTTCCCCCGTAGTTTCCCGAACTACGTTGACTCTGACTTTCTCCCTTGAGAATACGTAGGCATAGAGCGCGATGCTCTATCGAGTCAGTTTCCCTTCCGTTTAGATTTAGCAGCATTAGATAGATTGTTTTTGCATCCTTTAGACAAACAAGCAAGCGTGGATCCCATCGAGTACGATGGACGTGAGGGGTGCTAATACCTTCCCCTTGCGTAACCGACTCCCGAACCCAGGTTTTGGTTGCGATGACCATACCTTTCCCCGTTTTTTGCTAGGTTTACTTCGAGCGTTTCCTTTCCCTCCTTTGGGATAAATAACGCACGGTGGCGACTCTTCTGTCCAGCCGGCGCCGATTTTCGCAGTAGCGACAGCTGGCGACTCTGCTGGGGAGTCCAACGGTTCCCTACGCGAGTCAATCCTAGCGCTTGTTTTCCCGTCGTGGGCTTTGTATGGATTTACATTTCTGTATTTACCTTTCAGCATTATATTATCATTATTATTGCTATTTTGTGGGTGTGATGGGGGTTCTATGATTGAGAGATAAGCCGGACCTGGGCTTGAGTGCACCTAGAATTAGAGTAGAGATTAGCGGGGGTGTGCCTGCTTTGCATGTACTAGCTTCCCGCGAAATCTACGCTCGAACGAGGTTCTTCTGGTTGACTTCCTGTTTCACCCTTTGGGTGCAGTGGGCTGTTGGTTAGTTGGATTGTCGACTCCGGGGACCGATCATTTGGAAGTTGGCTAAGTGAGGCCTCTTCAGGATTTGATGATGTCACTCCTTCTGGGAATCGTATCGTCAACCCTGAAAGTCTGTGACGCCGACGACCGCATAGGATGCCGTACCTTGTTAGATATAGGTCCATACCCGTGAGTGGGAGGGTTTTTGCAGGAAACTTGACTTCCAGCCTACCCGTTATTTTGGCATTCTCTTCAGAGCGAACGTACTCCGTCAGCAGTGCAGCAGTATTCAGATTGTGTGGGGGCTGTGATCCCGTGTTTGTTGCATATTGCATATCATTTGCATAGACGTGTTGCATCATATTGCATGTCATACACCAGCTAGCCAGAGCCCTTATCCAGCCGTTGTTTGATTTCAGAAGGTGATTATCTAGTGATTGGCCTGAGCAACTGTTGATTGTTAGAAGACGACCAAGGGGTTGAAACAGATTTGAGCCGAATCGAGCGAGGAAATCAGTTGAAGGTTATTGATAGCTATGTCAGAGAGCAGATTCCATTCTCCTAACGCCTTGACAGGGTTCACTGTGACGTCCAACCCTCTGTATGATTCTATGGAAGGCTTTCCTCCAGTGAGCATTGGTACTGCAGACCAATTTGTGCAACCTCCTGTTATGGACCGAGATCGACGTGAGCAGTTTGTTGTCCGAAATGAGCGTATTCCTTCCGTTAACAATCAAGGTGTTGCTTTCCTTGAGAGGAATCTTCGAAGAGATATTCCGGTTGCCAGGACTGTAAATCCAAGAGCTCTTGAAGATGATAAAAGACTCCAAGCGTTGGAAGAGAAAGTTGAAGCTTTGAAAGTCAAAGATGCTGTTAACCTGAACGCTGCAGACATGTGTTTGGTTCCTGGTCTGGTATTGCCTTATAAGTTCAAAGCGCCGAGATTTGAAAAGTACGAAGGAGATAGCTGTCCGAAGCAACATTTGGTGATGTTCTGCCGAAGAATGACGTCGTTTGTGCAAAACGACAAACTGATGATCCATTGCTTTCAGTATAGCCTGACTGGGGCATCTTTGAGGTGGTATATGCAGTTAGAGAGTAATCAGATTCGATCATGGGTGGATTTAGCCAGAGCTTTTCTGAAGCAATACGACTACAACCTAGACATAGCTCCTCATCGCATGCAGTTGCAAGAATTGTCTCAAGAGAACAATGAACCCATCAGGAAGTATGCGCACAGATGGAGAGAATTTGTTTCCAGAGTACAACCGCCACTGCTAGACCGAGAGTTAGCAAGCATGTTTGTAGACTCCTTGCGAAGCCCGTACTTCGAGAGATTGTTTGGACTTCCGTCGAATTTCTCCGACTTGGTAAGGTTGGGAGAATGCTTTGAGTATGCCATAAGAATTGGGAAAATTCAGATTGATTCAAGCAGCCCGGCTAGTGAAACTGAATCTCTTCACGACTATCAGAATGAAGAAGGAGTTGTGGTTAATGCAATCATGCCAGATGTTGGGTATTCTCGAGATGAGTTGGTGAAATCTGTTGGATCAGTATCTCCTGTGCCTCGTCATGCTGGACAGACAACTGTGCCTAGGGCACCGTATCAGGAACGTCCTGTCGCTTCCCTTGCAAATCAGCGAACTCGTGGCCGAGGTTATCAGAATCAGCGTCAAAATCAGAACGGACCTCGTAACAATTTGGAACGGAGGAATGCTCTTTCTCACCCAGTGCCTATGCCGTATAGCCAACTGCTACCATCTCTGATCCAGAGTTCTTTGGTGGAACCTAAAGCTCTTAAGCTTGTGCCAGAACCTTACCCTCCTGGGTACAATCCACAAGTTCAGTGTGGTTACCATGGCGGATCCCCAGGACATTCAACTGAAGATTGTAAAGCATTTCAGGCAAAAGTACAACAGTTGATCGACCAAGATTGCATCTCCTTTCGAGAAGGGATTCTGTTTGTTCATACCAACTTCTCAGCTGCCTAAGCTTGTAGATTCGGAAAGTATTCCCCAGCTGAAGCCAGTGGTCCAGACAGGCAGGCGCCCTCAGCATTGGCAGTCCTCAGACTTATATCATTTACATTTGTAGTTTCTTTCTGTTAGTTACTACTTGCTTTGTAAACATTGTTTGTTTCGAATGGTAATAATAATAAAGTGAATATGCATTTTCTGAATTAATCATGTCGCTGTCGCTCATTTATTGCATTGCATTGACACTTGCATTTTATCCATTCCACTTTGTTACTGTGATTAGCAAAGATTGGAGGGAGGATGATGAAACCAAACTCATAACCGATGATCGTATGCTTTCAGATAAAACCTTGCCGATGACGTACAAGGAATTGTTTCAAATCCCCAAACACTGGAGATATAAGGAGATAGTCCCTTGTCAACCACTTCGAGCCAGGAAGCAGAATTTTTTTGGACTTTTTAAACCCTCACATCTTAACCCGGGGCAGGGTAGTTGTCAGTTAGCTTGACCGAGCGTTCAAGTCTTACAGAGGAGTGTTGTCTTTCGAGGACCAATTGCAGTTTATACCTCTCAAGAGGTCATACCTCATCAACCACAGTGGTTAAACCTCACCAATCAGGGATGAGACGGTTACAATCCTTTCGGAGCAATCAAGACAACCAGTGTCACACGACTTTGTTCCAAAAGAAAGAATAAGAAAGCCCGCTAAGTAAAAAGAAATGAAAAGCTGGAAAGCTAATACTTAGGCAAAAATCAGGGCATCCCGCTGGACTTCAAAAGAAAAATCGAAAAGAACTCAAAAGGAGTCAGTCCAGGCAAAAATTAGGGAATCAAAAGAATGGAAAAGAAGGGATAGAAAAAAAAATATAATAATATCCCCAACAAAGTCACAAAGTCGTGTGCACAGACACAGAAAACGCAAAGGAGTAACTGTCACTCCGAAATTCTGGTGAGTTCCTTAATTGTGGTTCTTACCATCCAACATACCTCTCGAAGAGGCGAGCGCTTGTGCCAGGTTAACTGAACCTTAGGATCGGAGATCATCACGTAGAAGGG
>CAWUDS030001023.1:0-31666 GCA_963859935.3 Lathyrus sativus | reverse complement strand
TAAGTTGCAGGATCAAGTGCATCAGAACCGAGAGGAGATCAGTCAGTCCCACTTGGAGAGTACTCATTGGAAAGCGTCAGAGTCGTCATCTGCAAGTCCTCTTAGATAATAAAGAGCATTTCTACAGGATCTTTTTCAGGGACCTAATCATTCTTTGTTGCGCAACCTCATGAAGGATGAGGAGTATTAGAGTGAGAGACACGACCATCTAGCCAGATTTTCCGATCACGCACTGAAGGATTTACCAGGGTTGTTGAGGGATGCATATGCTGATGTGCTGCCGCACAAGACTCCTTGAGCTGTTTTTCATTTCTTGTCTGTTTGTAGGGTAGTTTTTGATAGGATTCATGTTGATCTTGTTTGTAGCCTAAAAGGCAGATCTTTGAGTTGTATTTGAACTTGTACTTCTTTACTTCATTGATTGAATGAAGATTTTTTTTTGTCAGTTTATCTTTGTGCCTTTACTTAAATGCTTTATGATTTTTGCTAGCAAAGATAAAAGCTCACGAAATCCTAGAATTTAAAACTTTATTTTTGCATACATTGCATTCAATCATGCTTATATGCATGTCCCTCATACCATAAAACCAAAATGCTTACATTGTCTGTCTCCGCCTTATAGCAAGACGGCGACTCGACATTGCTATTTCACTCGCTCAAGAAAATCCAAGATCATGGCTGATATTGAACAAGAGATACTGCCTACATGGAGACTTTGGTTCAGTTTCAGGGTTGGATGGATCAGTTTTAGACCAATAATGGATGTTATCATAGAGTTCCTTCATGCTCAGAAGAAGGGTCGTTGTTGTCACTTCTGTTGTTGGAAATGTTGCTGATGCTACTTCTTCTCCTGCTGTTGTTGAAGCGTCGGTTGAGATTGTTGTGTAAACCCACTGTTAACCTACCAAGTGTTCAGCTTGGTCTGAATAGAATGCCTGCTTCCTTCCCGTGGGGAATGCCTCTGAATTTCACTCCTTAGATTTCCAGTGGTAGTGCCTTTGTTCTGTATCACCTTTTGTTGCACCCACGCCCAATGGTAATTGTGCTGCTTACCTTTGGGGCATACCTACTCTGCTTCCACATCATGTGGTGAGTGATGATCATGAAATTCCTCAAGCACAGATTCACCAGATTCCTGTGTCGAGTGATGTTAAGATTCTTGAGGAAGATGAGCATGTGTATATAGGTCCTCCTAGTCATGTTTCGGCTTTGTCTCAATCTGCTCAATCTGTTGTTTCAGAATGTTCATTCTAGAATTCCTTATCTGGGGCCTCCTCTGTTGATGTGGTACCCCATATCGGTTACCCATATGGTTTTTAGATGAGTCAGAATGCTGGTCAGATTGGTAAAAATCTAGGTTGGTGCATCCATCTCAGTTTGCTTCTCCTCAGATACCTGCTCCAACTGCATTACAACTTCCAAATCCATAGACTCTTGTTAGACTACTGATCATAATATGACCCGTTGACTATAAATTGTAAGCTGAAAGAATCATGGCGATTGAAGGTTATTCTGCTTTTGGCATGGAAGCCAAGACTTTGTGTTTGGTTTCTAATGTTTGTGCTGCCACAGAAATTCAAGATTCTAGAACTGTCAAAGTACAAAGGTTTGAGTTGTCCTTGCAGTCATGTGACCATGTACTGCAGAAAGATGGCATCCTACATTGACAATGATGAATTGCTAGTTCATTACTTCCAAGATAGCTTATCTGGAGCTTATTTGGATTGTTATATAGGTTTAGAGCGTAGCAAGATTCGCTCATAGAAGGACTTGTCTGAAGCGTTCTTGAAGCAATACAAGTATAATCTCGATTTGCCTCCTACCAGACTGCAATTACATAATAAGTCTCAGCGTACAACTGAAACTTTCAAGAAGTATGCTCAAAGGTGGCGTGAAATGGCTTCTCGTGTGCGACCTGCTCTTTCTGACACTGATTTGATTGATATCTTTATGGGCACTTTGCAAGGGTTGTACTATGAGAAAATGGTGGGCAGTTCTTTGTCAAACTTTGTTGATATTGTGACTATTGGTGAAAGAATTGAGAATGGGCTGAAAATTGGTAGGATTGCCGGTACTGCTGGTCAACAACCAACCAGAAACCCTAGAGTAGTTATTCAAAGAAGAAAAAAGGTGAAGCGAATGCTGTGATGGTAAAGGAGCTCTCCTTAATATCAGGTTCTTATGGCTCCCATGCCATATTATCCTTATCCTTGTGTCGTTGCTGCCTAGTATCAACAACCACCATATCAGTATCATTCTCAACCACGAGTTTAGAATTCTCAGAATCAACAATAACCGCAATGTCAACAGTCTCAACAAAATAACAAAAATCATCAATATCAGAATAAACAGATTAGCAACAATCAGAACAACAACAATCATCTGATTTTTTACAGATTTCCCATGTCATATACAAAGTTGTTTCCTTATCTGATTCATCAAGGGGCAATTGTTCCCAAAGAGATTGCGCCTACAGTTCCTCCTTATGGTTTGAAACATAATCCGAATGCATCTTGTGCTTATCGTTCTGGGTACATAGGACATGCTACAGAAGACTGCATTGTTCTCAAGGCCAAGGTTCAAGAGCTTATTGACCATAAAATCCTGACATTTCTGAAGAGGCGTCCTAATATACAAATTAATCCCTTGCCTACTCATGGTGAACCTATGGTTAATATGATTGAGGATGATCAAGGGGATGAGTTGATCAAAGATACCGACAAAGTGAAAACTCCGATGATTGTTGTGATCAAGAAGTTGAAAGAGCAAGGGTTATTAAAAGGTCTTCATGGAAAATGTCAGATATGTGAAGATAATTTCAGTGTCGAAGGTTGAAGGGCTGTATTCAGATCTAATGAACCGAGGTGTAGTTCAGTTTTCCAGAGCCAATTTTGTGGAAGAGGTAGCTACCATCGAGCCGTTAACGATCATATATAGGAAGGTCCCTTATAGAAGCTCTTAAGAAGAAAATACAACCTATCATTATTTGTGCGCCAAAATCGTCCTCAGTATCAGAATCAAAAGAGGTTCCTTGGAATTATGGTTCTACCATGTTTTCTGGGGGTCGAGAAATTAAGTTTTCATAATTTGAAATTATGAACATAACTGCTACCAGAGGGATGACTCGTAGCGGATGAGTGTTTTCTCTGAAGGTCGTACCTAAGCTAGTGCAAGTTCCAACCGTTGTTCCTCCAAAGGAGAAGTCTGCTTCAACAACCCTGTTGTGCAACAAGGGGAATCAACTATTGCATCAGTTCCAGTCACTCTGGTCTATGGATGTTACAAAAAGAAAATAATTAATGGATGATCAAGAGTTTCTCAAGATGATCAAAAAGATAGATTTTAAGATTGTGGATCAGCTGGGGCAAAATCCTTCGAGGATTTCAATCTTGTATTTACTCATGAGCTCGCCCACGCATAGATCGACTTTGATGAAAGTTTGAACACTGCTCATGTAATGCACAATATTCCCGGTAAAAGAGTTTGGTGATGTGGTTGCAAACATAACATGCAAGTCGGGTATTTGGGTTTCAACGAGTCAGAGTTGTCTCCTGAAGGAACTGACCATAATAGCACATTACACATATAAATAACTTGTATGGACTATTAGATATCTCATGTTCTTGTGGATACCGATTCTCTCTCAATGTAATGCCTAAGGGCACAATGAGTCAACTACTGGTAAAAGGGAGCGAGATGAGGCCGAGCGCTTTAATCGTCAGAGCTTTTGGCGGTTCTCGTAGGCAAGTCATTGGCAAAGTGGATCTACCCATTAAGATTGGGCCACATTTGTTTACCATTACTTTCCAAGTGATGGATATTAAATCCTGCATATAGTTGCTTATTGGTCGACCCTGGATTCATGTTACAGGGGTAGTTACTTCCATATTGCATCAGAAGCTAAAATTCATGTTTGATGATCAAATAATCATCGTTTATGGTGAAGAAGATTTGCTAGTAAGCGAGTTATCATTCTTCCGATATGTCGAGACTAATGAAGGCATAGCTGAGGTGGCCGCTGCAATATCTTGAATTTGAAGATGTTAGCGTCCACTTCTGTCAATACAAGTAGATCACCGAAAATGGACCACCGTCATCTATCAAGAGTGCTAAAGAGACCATCAAGAAAGGTGCCTTGGCCTGGCTGGGGGAAAATATTGAATGTGGTTGAGAAGCATGGCCGCTTTGGACTGGGGTTACCATCTTGATCAATAGGTTAGGCTCGTGCAGTCAGAAGAAGTGCAACTTGATCAAGGTTCAATAGCACTGATTCCAGAAGAGTGATATCATGTCAGCTATTGATGATCCTGGTCCTAGCAACCTAAGTGCAAGCTTTGTAAGCAAGTGTCCGCATGGCTTCAAGGATCAACAATTCGAACATCTACTGTGGTTCTCGTGGTTTTTCCTACAAACATAACAAATAAATGCATTGATACAACATGAAAATATCCATTGTGATTCTGGGATTCCAATTAACCAAGTCGAAAAAGATGCGTGAGGAAGATTGTGAATTACCGACTAAACTAGCAAGGCTCCTTGAGCACAAGCAGAAAGAGATTCAGCCACAGAAAGAGCTAGTGGAAGTTATCAATCTTGGTACTGATGATGTCAGAAAGGAAGTCAAGGTTGGGGTATCCCTCGCTAAGCATGTACACTCAGAGTTGGTCAAGTTATTAAAAGAGTATGTTGGTATTTTTGCTTGGTCTTATCAAGATATGCTTGGGTTGGATACTAACATTGTTTGAACATCACTTGCCACTCAAGCCTGAATGTCCTCCTGTCAAGCAAAAGCTCAGAAGGACCAGATCCGACATGACACTTAAAATCAGAGAAGACGTAAGAAACATGTTGGTGCTGGGTTCCTAGCCACTTCCCGAAATCCTGAATGGATTGCTAACATTGTCCCGATTCCGAAGAAAGATGGAAAAGTTATAATGTGTGTGGATTATCGAGATCTCAATAAGGCTAGCTGAAAAGATGATTTTCCTCTGCCTCATATTGATGTCTTGGTAGGACAATACTGCGTAGTTCTCTATCTTTTCGTTTATTGCATTGATTTCTTAAGATGTAATAAGATCAAGATGGTCCCCAGCTAATATGGAGAAGATCACCTTCATCACGCCTTGGGTACATATTGTTACAAAGTCATGCCATTCGGTTTTGAAAAAATGCAGGGGCAACATACCAACGCGCCATGGACAACCCTCTTTCATGATATGATCCATAAAGAGATTGAGGTCTACATGGACGATATGATTGCCAAATCCATAACTGAAGATGATCCTCTGGACCATCTGAAGAATTTTTTTGACAGACTCCAAAAGTTTAGACTGCAGTTGAATCCTGCAAAGTGTACCTTTGGAGTTTGATCTGGCAAATTTATTGGGCTTTATTGTGAGTTAGAAGGGCATTGAAGTTGATCCTGACATGGTTTGGGCAATTCAGAACATGCCTCCTCCCGAAACAGAAAAAGAAGTCTTTGGCTTTCTGGGCCGACTTAATTTCATATCCAAATTCATTTCTCATCTGACAGCTACATGTGAACCCATATTCAAAATTGTTAAGAAAAAAATCAATCGTTCGAATTGAACAATGATTGTGAAGAAGATTTTGACAAAATAAAGAAATATTTGCAAGAACCACCGATCTTAGTATCTCCGGTTTCCTGGTAGGCCTTTAATCATGTATCTCATTATTCTCAATGAATTAATGGGATGTGTATTAGGTCAGCATGACGACACTGGAACAAAAGAACATGCAATTTACTATCTGAGCAAGAAGTTCACTAATTGTGAGAGCAGATACTCACTCTTGGAGAAAAATTGTTGTGCTCTAGTTTGGGTTGCTCGACGCCTAAGACAAAATATGATTTTTCATACTATTTTACTGATATCCAAAATGGATCCAATAAAGTACATTTTTGAGAAGCCTGCTATCTCTAGACCGAATTGCTCAGTGGAAAATGCTGTTAACTGAGTATGACATCTGACCATGTTACCGCAGAAAGTAATAAAAGGGAGCGTCTTGTCTAACTACCTTGCTCATCAACCTATGGGGGGTTATCAACAAATGAAGTTTAAACTTTTCCGATGAGGATGTTCTGTTCATCAGAGATTATGAGACTTTAGAACTTAATATAGTACCCAAACCAGGGGCATGCTGGACACTCGTGTTCGATGGTGTCGCTAATGCTAAAGGTCGTGGAATTGGTGATATTCTCATATCTCCGACATGTTTTCATCTTCCCTTCACCACCAGATTATGATTTGAATGCACCAACAATATGGCTGAATATAAAGCATGCATCTATGAAAAAATATTGAAGCGGCAGTTGACATGAGAATCAAGATTCTTGAGGTCTATAGAGATTCTGCTCTGGTGATTGGCCAAGTCAGAGGAAACTTTATGACTCGGGATTCCAAGTTGGTTCCGTACCAAAAGCACATTGCAAAATTTAATTCCCTATTTTGAAGAAATATCTTTTCCTCATATTCCTAGGGAAGAAAATCAACTAGCTGATGCTCTTGCCACCCTGTTATCCATGTTCAAAGTCAAGTGGAAGAACAAAGTTTCTTCTATTCGCATTGATCATTTAAACAAAAACAACACACTGCTTAGTAATTGAGGACGAGTCTAATGACAAGCCTTGGTTATATGACATTAAAAGATATCTGGAAAAGCAGGAAAATCCTGAGGGTATCACTATTACTGATAAGAAAGCTCTCAGACGGCTCTGTACCAAATTTTTCTTGAGTGGTGGTATACTGTATAAAAGGAATTATGATTTTATGTTGCTTAGGTGCGTGGATAGACACGAAGTAGACACAATCATAAGGTCCATACATGAAGGTTGTGAGGGCGTACATACCAAAGGGCCTACTATGGCTAAGAAGATCCTTTGATCTGGGTATTACTGGACAACAACGAAGGTAGATTGTTATAACTTTTCGAAAAGATGTCACAAATGCCAAATCTATGATGACAAGATCCATGTACCACCAACTCCATTAAACATTTTGAATTCTCCTTGGCCCTTCTCTATGTGGGGTATTGATATGATTGGAATGATCGAACCGAAGGCTTCCAACAATTATCGTTTAATTCTAGTTGATATCGACTACTTCACCAAGTAGGTTGTATTTGCTTCTTAGGCAAATTTTATACGATAAGTGGTTGCCAGATTTATGAAGAAAGAGGTATTATGTCGCTATGGTATTCCTAGCAGTATTATCACTGACAATACCAACAACCTGAACAACAAGATGATGAAGGAGTTGCGTCAATAATTTAAGGTCGAGCACCACAACTCTTTACTATATTGGCCCAAGATGAACAGTGTCATCAAAGCAGCAAACAAAAACATCAAGATGATCGTTCAGAAAATGGTCAAGAGGTATTCTCTTATTCACTTGGATCCATGCGGCAAGTGGACTCCCAATTATGAAGGACTCTTTATTGTCAAAAAGGCCTTCTCAGGTGGAGCCCTGATCCTCACCCACCATGGATGGGGAGGAGTTGCCACTACCCGTGAACTCTGACGCAGTAAAAAAATATTGTGCCTGGAAAAAAATGATGAATAAAAAGCTCGCTAGATTGACATCTGCAAGGAAAATCTAGGAAAAAATGGGTGTCCCGATGGACCAAAAAAAAAAGAAATGTCCATGCAAAAGTTAGGGACAAAAAAAATATCCCTTTAAGTTGAAAACACAAAAGGGCGACTTAGGCAAAAATGGTATCCCGGTGGACGAAAAATATAATAAAATGTCCAGGCAAAAATTAGGAATAAAGACATTTGACTGTGAATGTTTAAGCCTATCTTCATCATAGCTGGACCTCAGACGGTAAATGATCAATTAAATCATCATCAACGGACGTACAATATTGGGACCAAGACTTACAGTGGATGCTGGTCAATGTTGTAATTAATACAAAATCAAATTTCCCATTGCCATTTACTTTGTTTTTCAATTTATTGTAAATTTCCTCATCAAGGATTTTTGCATCCTTATACACACCTTATGTACAAATATTTTCATATTCAATAAAATTCATCCTTTGTTTTTCTCATTTATCTCTTTTCAGTATTTTGTTTGCAAAATGAACAATTATTTGTGATCGCATAATGCTATAAAGCGTTGAGAATAATAAAAAGCTAAATAAACCAGGAAAGCATTATGCATTGCATGCTTTATCGGAAATCCTTAAGGATGATCGGTAGTCTCCATTGCATGCTTGATCCCCAACAGGTACCATTATGGTTCTTTGGAAAGGTTGCTTACCTTTTATTTCCCTAACAGAACCGTGATTTCCCCTAACTGAGACAAGTTTGCTCTTCCCCAACAAGAGCAAGATTTCTCGCGACATCTTCAACAAATTGAAACTGTCATTTCCCAGCAGTGGTGGTGTTTCAGTTTTCTTTTGTCTCATGCAATAAAGATCATCCTGACCTTGTTCTTCCCCGTGAAGAGTCGATTATTTAAAGATCACCCATGGTTCCTTCATTCCCCAGGCAGACTCAGCTACGGTTGGAAGGTTTCTTCATCTCCAACAACAGTATTGGTAATAGCCTGGAAGTGTGAGATCTCTAGGCTCTTTCCCCAGTAGCGTCATCGTCATCAACTGAAGATGTCGAGTTCGTTTTGCTACGATCCCTGCCCATATGTCACATAACCTCTCAACCTATACTGTTGCATAACATGATATCAAACATCATGTAAGATCAACCATACATAGCATAGGCATCAAGCATACTCCCCGTTGCCTGATTCATCTTCCCAGCAGATTTCAGCCAGTTTCTCACCTAATCAAAATCGTTACACTTTCACCTTACCATCTTTTGTCGTCGTCGGCCAACTTTTCGAGCTACTCTTTTATTTAATCCTCTTCCACCTTGAATAATCGAAAAGCTGGCGCAATTCGAACATTCAGGTCCAAGAAGATTAAATAGGGGCAGCTGTCGTAACCTAAAATTTAACCTCCCATTTTGCATAAGCATGTGCATTCGCATCGCTGGCATATGGCATTAGCCTTTTTCTCTTTGGTTTTTGTTGCAGGAATATTCAGGTTTTTGAAGCTCGATTAATCACATCTTCACAAAGACATCATACCATCAACACAAGGAAAGCAAGAGGGCAAAAATCGGAGTCATGGCCATATCACCCTTTTTCAAGCACATTGGGCAAAATTTGGTTTGGTTAATCGATTAACCATTTTCTAGTGCAAATGGGTTAATCGGTTAACCCTTGTAAAAAGAAAATTTTGTTGTATTTTTATGACAACAACTTTTCCTCTACTATTTTAGGGTCTACTTGTTCTAGCATTGCGTGGAAGATTCTAGGCATCTCTAAACATTTAAAGACCTTTCAAGACATTCCAAAGATTTTATTGTAATACATCACTTTGAATCAAGACCACCATGTAACTTCATTTGCAAGCATGAGAACCCTTTGATTTGAACTTGCATTGGAATTACTACCGAGTTAACTACCTAACTAAATGAGTCAACTTCCGACTCAGCAAGTCAAGTGCAACTAACTCCAAGACTAGTTCTAAAGCAAACTCCAAAGCACATTCCAAACCCAACAACTCCAAACCTCCACTCTATATAAACAAATCTTTACCATTTCACTCAAGGCCTTCAACCATTTTCATAATTCTCCCTCAATTTTCACTCTTCACTCTCTCATTTCTCTCACATTCTCTCTAAAGTTTCTGCAACTTTTTCTCACATTCATCTTCATCTTCTCCCCAAACCATACTAAAGCTCAAATTCACCATTAAAGAGAAGCGACTTTCACATTGAAAGTGCTTTTCTCTTGAGCTTAACCTCCATTATCTTGCACTTCTACTTTGTTTTCTAGATTTTCAATAGCTTTTGCTTCAAATCAAGTGGTTATCTCAAGTTTCTTCGGTGTGAATTCATATTTGGAGATTTTGTCGCATTTTGTTCGATTTCGCTACGGTTCGGTTGCAAATTCAGCTTTCTCTAGTTTTCTTTGACTATCTTCATCACAATTCACTTGCAACAATCACCAAGGAAATCATCCGCCTTGTAGGTTGGAGTTTCTCACTCAATTTACTGTTTTTGATCACTTTTGTATTGTTCGCGATGTAGATTCAATAATTTTTGTGTGTGCGAATTGATTATGCAATTGTTTGATTCTTGTTCTTGATGAGTTAATTGATTCAATTGATGATTATTAGTGCTTTTGGACTTAATTTTCATGCAAAACTGCATGTTATAACATGAGAATGTTTGGATAAGTGATTAAGTGGCTAAAAGTGCTTTTGAATACTGATTTTTTGCCACTTCTTTAGTGTTAATCGATTAACACTTTGCTAGTGCAAAAGTGTTAATCGATTAACACATTTTTTTTCTTCAGTTTTTATGTTGTTTTTCAAGGGTTACTCGATTAACCACTTTGCACTGGCACATGGTTAATCGATTAACACTAGATCAGAATGCCATTTTTTCCTATTTCCAAGCTTGTTTGGTCTCCTTTCCTTATATAACTACCATGGCTTAATATGCTTGATATTTAGGGATGTTTTATGAGCTGTTTAACTTCTATTTGATTCATGTATGCAAACTTTCAATACACGATTTGTAGATTCTTGATTATTTGCATTTTTGTGAAACTTGTATGATCATGATCCTTCTTGCACTCTTTTTTATACATGATAACATGATTAGTGATGCATGATAATTGATGTTTATTGCTGCCTTGCAATTTCTTCTTGATTGCATTAAGTTTGTTCTTCATTTGAATGAACTTAATTATGTATAATCAATAATCTGCACGTTTGTTTTGACGATCTTTCTACTCGCTTGAAATATTTTTGGGTTGATCACTTCCTTTTGATTAATTGATCGAAACCATGTTTTGATTAGTTGATCTTCCATCTTTCTTCTCTTTTAGATCCTTTAGAGCCTTGTTCCCTCCATCCCCCGCAGAGTCGAAGATTTGCAACACGTTGAAGCATTGTACAAGTTTGCGTCTTTACGTTGTCGGTTTTGTTTTGCGCACTACACTTTGGTGTTAGGGAAGGAATGAGAGTGGGGAATTCCTACACCCATTCTAATTATTTTGGATAGGGGACGATGACCCTGTGTCTGGAATAATCATCTTTACCCCCTTATTGTAGCTTCTGCTCCCATGTCGAGTCGATCCTTGATCACTTGTACCCTAATCTTCTATCTTCTGGATTTAAATTCCTCCTTCCAATTCAACACCTTTTCCTTATGGCCAATCACTATTCTTTGATTCCCCATAAGATTTGTAATCACCCCCTTTCTATGGCTAGTCTACCGTTATTTGGTTAAAGCCAAATTCTCGTCTTCCCCAGTGAAGTCAATCCTTTCTTCGGTTAAGCACAATCTGGCTGTCAATACTGAGTCTCTAGCAGAGTTCGCGACCTTCTCTTGGTTCTATCTCCCTTTTTGTTCGGTTAATCATTGTCTGTCAGTTGAAACACCAATTTTCTCTTTTTCTTAGTTAGTCACAGTCTGTCTGTTAATACTGAGTCTTCTTTGGGTTAATCACCTTCTTCCGGTTAATCACTCGTTTTTTGGTTGATCACAGTGTGCCTATTAATACCAACCTCTTTTGAGTTAATCACCTCCTTTTGGTTAATCAGTCATTCTTTTCGGTTAATCAGAATATGTCTGTTAAACACTGAATCCACTGCAGTTGGCAACATTTCTTTGGTTCAAATACTCACACCTTTGGGTTAGTAACTTTGTTTGGTTTAAATACCCTTTTCCTCGGTCAATTACTACTTGTTCATTCAATGTGTCACCCTTTGGGTCACCAACCTTTGCTTGGTTCCAAACACGTCCTTTGGGTCACAACTTTCGCATGGTTCCACACCCGTCCTTTCTATTAACTACTGTTTATCAGTTAACACGCGGAGTTATCCAGAGAGTCAAACACCTTCATTTGGTTCAATACTCTCAGTCTGGTTTATCATAGTTCGTCTGTTGACACCAACTTTTTGCTTTCCCCATAGAGTCTTACTCTTATCTCTCTTCGTTTAATCACTGTCTGTCATTTAATGCACCGAGTCCCATGTGGATCTCATCTTTACCTCAATTCGTATCCCTTATCCTTTTAATCTCCTGGTTTCGACACCATTCTTTTGTTCTATCCCAAGTGGAGTTATCACTACTCTGTTGTGTTCCTCAGTGGAGTTTTCCTTTGTCTTTCTTTCTTGGTTTTCACACCATTCCTTTTGCATCCCCAGTAGGGTCTTGCTTTCTTCCTTTCACTCTTGGTTTTTACACCGTCTCCATTTCCTTTTATTTCTCTATCCTAGTTTCCCGAACTACGTAGGCTCTGATTTCCTCATTGCACTGTGAGGGCACGTAAGCACGAGATTACGAAATCTTGGCGAGCCACGTTCTTCCACCTTCTTTTCTTTTCCTAGTTCCACAAACTACGGAGCTCTGAATTCCTCATTTCACTATGAGGATACGTAGGCACGAGGGGTCCAATCCTTTGCAGGCACTTCTTTCTCTTTATTTCTCTCTCTCTCTCTCTCTCTCTCTCTCTCTCTCTCTCTTTCTCTCTCTCTCTCTCTCTCTCTCTCTCTCTCTCTCTCTCTCTCTCTCTCTCTCTCTCTCTCTCTCTCTCTCTCATCTCTCTCTCTCTCTCTCTCTCTCTCTCTCTCTCTCTCTCTCTCTCAGTTAGAAGCCTTTAGATAGATAACCTATCCAAGCCTAGAAGTAAGCAAAATGGTTCCCGTCGAGTACGACGGATGTGTGAGGTGGTAGTACCTTCCTTTCGCATAACCGACCCACTTACCCGTTTCTCTTCCTTTTGGGTTTTATCGATATTTTCCCTGTTCTTTGCGACTAAATAAAGTTCGATGGCGACACTATTGTATCTTTGAGTGTGCGATTCACTCAGATATAATCCCACTAGCTTCAGTATTCTCAATCCAGTATAAATATTACTCCTAATATTCATATATATGTTAAGACTTGATAATTACTTATCCATGATCCTTGAGATCTGATCATCAGTCTATCTATATAATAGTCATATGCTTTAAGGTTATCCCATTTCATATTAAAGCTCGACTACAAATACTTTAAGAATAATGTCCTTATGTTTAATGGGATCTCATGATTAAGTCACACTTAATATTTCATTAAACAGACTAGCTACTGAGAGACCAAGAGATATTTAAATTAAACCGTGTTTTTTTTGAAAAACACTATGGAGACATTATTATATATAGATAGATTACAACTAATTACATGATATAATCAATGTGGGACTATAATATATACAAATATTCTTAACACTATATATATATATATATATATATATATATATATATATATATATATATATATATATATATATATATATATATTTACAAATATCAACAATTAATATTACTACAACCAACAACAACATCAACTTGAATAACTACATATGAAAACTTATAAACATACAATCTTGTAACAACATTATCATGACATCATCAACATATCATCATCATTATCACATGACACTATCACAACAATGCATTGATTCACCAATCGAACATATAAACAATCAACTCCACAAACATAGTAGATATAGGGATAATATATAAACCTTTCACCTATCACTATTATACTATGGCTCAGAGCATTATCTTTCTAACGCTCCAAACAGGGCGTCATTTGGACTTACAAGTCAAAAGTTATGAGGTAAAACGTCAAAGCATGTCATATTTAAAAACAACATATGAACAATCAAATACAATTATGGCACAGTAGGTATATGAATAATATTTAAACATCTCACCAACTACTATCATGTTATAGCCCTGATTATTAGTTTTCTAACGCTTTGAACGAGGCATCATTTGGACATACGGATCAAAAGTTATGATCAAAGCATTAGATGGATTTTCCAAAAATTCCAGTTTTTCAATGTTACGGGATTTTCAGCCAAATCTCATCTTTAACCCCTAAACCAGTCCCAATTTTATTCAAAATCATCTCTATAAGTTATCTAACAAAAACAACACATATATCATGATAATTAACATCAATCTATCAATTTTTCTCATGATTCAACTACTTAGATTCATGCCCTAATTCACCTATTATTCTATAAATTTTCATGGATTCACTTAATCTCAAGGACACAACAACAACACATTAACACATACAATTTCAATTCATATCATGGCACGCGAAAACAGAATTATCGTCACGATTGCATCAACAATTCATCATAACACAAAGAAGATTAAACCTTAATCTACCCCTCAATACATACCCTATTATTGAACCCAATTCCCATCCTTACCTTAGTTTTCTTGCAAAAATTCTGAATTGGAACCTTCACTCTCCTCCCTTAATCATCTTGCCTCTTGCTTCTTCTTGCCCTAGCACTCTTTCTCATTTCTCCCCATTTTTCACGTATGATGCAACTGACTTTTCTTATTCCAATTTTTCCTTTTTCTAATGATAATATTCCTCATAATTATGTTTTCCCTCATTTACCCTAACTTATCCTCGTGTAATTATCTCCTTATCCCTAAAATCTCTACACATATTATTTATTTTATTTTCACTAATTAATATAATAAAATAAATAAAACATTACTTTTAATTACCAAAACAATTCTAAATTATTCTACTCACTTCTATCATCTCTCTATACCCCTAACTCAAGGATACATACCCTGCTAACACCCAACCATAAAATAAATAATCAAAATGCATAATTCAAAAAATTAAAATATAATAACATATCTAATAAAAAATGGGGTGCTACAACTATCCCTCACTTAAGAAATTTTTGCCCTCGAAAATTATCTAAGGAAAATAGAGTCAGATACGATTCTCTCATTTGATCCTCACGCTCCCAAGTCAAGGTCCTACCAGCCGGTCCTCCCCACACTACCTTCACCAAGGGAATATCACTACCATGTGACTGATTTACTTCTCAATCCTCTATACGTATGTGTGATGTCTCGACAGTTAGGTTGTCTCTCACCTGCACCTCATCCACCTGAATCACATGGGACAGATCCGAAATGTACCTCCTCAACTAAGGCACATGAAACACATCATGAAGATTTGCAAGTAGCAATGACAAAGAAATCTGATAGGCTACCAATCCTATCTTTTGTGAAATCTTGTATGGACCATCAAAATGCGGCATGAGCTTTTAGACTTCAAAGCTCTACCAACACCAGTTACCGGAGTAACTCTAAAAAACATATGATCTCCCTCCTGGAACTTAAATGCTTTCCTCCTCTTATCATGGTAACTTTTCTGACGACTCTGCGATACTTTCATCGTCTCTTGGATCATTTTGATCTTCTTAGTCGTCTGGTGAACAATCTTAGGTCCGAGCACAACACTCTCATCTGACTCATACCAACACAAGGAGTCCTACACCTCCTAGAATACAATGCCTTATATGGTGCCATTCCAATACTAGAATGATGATTGTTGTTGTAAGTAAACTCAATCAATAGAAAGTTGTTATTCGAAGCACCTCCTTGTTCTAGCATACAAGCCCCTAACAAATCTTCCAAAGACTGGATAATCCTCTCTATCTAACCGTCTGTCTGCGAATGGCAGACCGAAATCAACCTTAACTTAGTAAACAGAGCAATTTGCAAACTCCCCCAGAACCTTGATGTAAATCTCATATTTCTATCTGACGCAATACTCGAAGGGATACCATGTAGTTTCACAATCTCTTCAATATACAACTAGGCCAACTTTTTCAAAGGATGATTGATCTTTATCAGTATAAAATGAGCCAATTTGGTCAACCTGTCAACAATCACCCAAATGGAATCACATCCTTTCAAATTCTTCAGAAATCCTATTACAAAATCCATGGAAATGCTATCCCATTTCCATTATCGAATATTTAATATTTGCATTAGACTCAATGACTTCTGCAACATCTTTCTTCACCCTTAGCCACCAAAACATCTTCTTCAAGTCTTGATACATTTTAGTTGCACTTGGATGAATACTCAACTTACCACAGTGTCCTTCCTCAAGAATACTCTTATTAAGTTCGGGTACATCTGGAACACAAACTCTATCTCTAAACCTCATCACATCATTCTCATCAACTTGGAAATCACCTCCGTTTTTTATTAAAGTGAAACGATATAACAAACCCAAATCAGATTTTTGACCCTCTCTAATCTCATCAATGATATTACTCATAAGCTTTAACATAACCAACTTCACACTGTTAGGAGTTTCTTCACATACTAAACTCATATCTCTGAATTGCTTAACTAATTCCAATTCTCGAACCATCAACATTGGCATATGTAAAGACTTCATGATCAACACATCAGCTATGACATTAGCCTTACGAGGATGGTAACTTAAGCTAAAATCATAATCCTTCAGGAATTCCAGCCACCTTCTCTGCCTTATGTTTAATTCCTTTTAATTGAATAGATACTTTAAGCTTTTGTGATCACTAGACACCTCAAATCTGGAACCAAAGAGATAATTAAAATTTCAAGACAAAAACCACAACTGCTAACTCTAAATCATGCGTAGGATAATTCCTCTCATATACTTTCAATTTTCTGGAAGCATGAGCAATAACCTGACCATTCTGCATTAGTATACCACCAAGACCCATCTTTGACGCATCACCATACACTTCAAAGGCTCACTTGGATTAGTGTTAGAACAGTGGTTAAGTGTCGGGTTTATATTATCGTCTCCATAGGGAATATCAGATATTGCTGCAGTTCAACAATTGTTAAATTTATAGTTTAGTGGTATCCAAGGGTTTGTGTTTAAGGTAACAAGTATTTTGCATGAAAGGAATAAATGCGATAAAAGTTAGGTTTTAACGGTTTGAATAAAGATTGTCAAAGTTAGGTTTTGGTAATCACTTTGCATGTATACTTCCGATCAACATTTAATAAACTCTTTCAAATGATCAATGTATTCACAATATCCTCTCAATATGATTATGTCTAACTCATATTGTGAAGTTTATCATTTTAATACATTGTTGATCTCTCACACAATCTATCAAAATGACAACCTTAAAGTTCAACATTTTAAGTGAACAAAATCATCCAAGACTATTTCTAGCTCAAGAAAAGAGATGGGTGAAAACCTAGGTCAAGAGTTGATAAATATTTCTCAATCATTAATCAACACAAAAGATTATGAATAAAACAAAGTTTTCACCATACATTAATCATTCAAGAGTTTACAAATGAAGATCATCAATACAAATACAAAGTTCAATGATTACCTACATCTATCTTTGACAACAAGATGAACTTAGCTACACATTCTCATGGTAGCTTGAAAAAGAAGTTTCAAAGTCGGTTGATGAACATCCAAGTCGAATGATCCAACTTTGATGATGATCCACCTTGTTGTTGTTTGATTATGTTAAGAGATGAAGGAAAATAGCCAAAATAGGTTTTTAGGTCACAAAACCCTTTCTTGCAGCAAAACAAATGTAAAAGTGAAAAAGAAGATATTCTCCAAAAAGTGGCCCAAGCTACTTATAGTAAGTGACAAATCTGGGCACGCTCGCTACTTACTCGCTAGGCGAGCTGCTGGCGAACGCTCGCTACAGCCTCGCCTAGCGAACCTGCCAGCGAGGTCTGCAAGAAACATTCTGTTAAGCTTCGCTAGGTGCTCGCTGCAGCGAATGAGCCAGCGAAGGGTGCCTGAGACATTCTGTTTTGCTTCGCTAGGTGCTCGCTGGGAGCTCGCCTAGAGAGCCTCTTCGCCACTTGCTCGCTGACCAAGATTTATGTTGAAAACCATTCTGCCCAAGTCTGGAGCTGTTCGCTACGTGCTCGCTAGGCGAGGCTGTAGCGAACACTCTCTACTCACTCGCCAAGTTCTCGCTGAGCGAACCAACTTTTGTTATGCTCTTTGCTTGATTCCTTTGCCAACTTTCTTGTTCCTTCAATAATGCTCTTTCAAACTTAAATCCTGCACAATAACGCACAAATCAAAAGGACCAAAAGAAATTGACACAGTGATGCACATTAACAAAAGCAAAGCTTAATAAATACGTTTTTGGCATAAAAAGGAGTGAAAGATGTCCATATTTGATAGCTCCAATAAGCACAATTGGGCATCTAACAACTCTCCCCAACTAGAATCATGCTTGCCCTCAAGCAAAGTATGCCTCTCGAGTAACCAAGAAGATTTGCTTAAAGAGTTAGGTTTTTCCGAGACCGGATCATATGGCTCAAATTGCAAGCGACTTGACCAGACACATGTTTCCAATGGTTAGAAACAAAACAATGCTTCCAGAACTAAAACTTTTAAGCAATACTAAACATTCATCAAATCACAACTATGATATCATGAACGAATCACCCTAACTCTCTTCTTCGAAAAAGGATTGAAGAAAATGTCGCACATGAAAGCGCAGGGGAATTTTCACTCTCCAATAAACAATGTCAAAATCAACTTTATTCATACAATGTCTAACAATTCTATATGAAACTATGGAAGCACGAAGATCACTAAGGTCTTTTCCAGTTATAACTTGGTCGGGTTAACAAACAAGGGACATATCTAAGGCCTTTGAACGAAATTTCCGATGCAAAAGAGACATTCACTATTCAATTATTTACACCTTTTCAACTTTGTTCCACCAATTCCTTATTTGAACCCTTCACAACTCCCTTTTGTTTTTCACACTTTTTCTACCAAGCAAGCATTTGTTTTCTTATTTTCTACACCATAATCACAAAAAAATATGAGTGTTTCTCTTCTTTTCTTCTTTTTTTTTTTAGATATATGCTTGCTAGTTTAACAAGAGTTGTGACCAATTACTTTTTACAAATTTGTTCTCCCCAACTTGTCTTTTCTTTTCCCCTAAATGAATGCCCTTTTCTTTTCTTTTTGCATCAGAAGAGCAATTAATCCAAATTTCCAAGGTTTCAAGAAAAAGATTTTTGACACTCGCTTTATTCCAAGCAAGGATTCAACTGCTTTAGGCTCAAATTGGGTTACAAATACTCTCTCTACTCACGAGTATCTTTATCTTTGGAAATGGTTATGCTCGAGAGAAACACGTGCCTTGATCATATCAACTACTTCCACAATTCATAATAATAAAAGACAATGCATGAATAAAATGAATCAACATAATTTATCAGAATCCAGCATTTAAGTACATAATGGAGGTTTCCTCACAATTGATGGTTTAAAAGTCCTAAGTGAATCATTCAATCAATTAAGTTGCAATCGGAAAATATTTTATCACAAAAGGAAGTGAAAGTTCCGCAAGCATTATACAGTTCTAACCGAAGGTAACAGTATACCTTAGCTTTCATCACTTATTAAATTTTATCATCACCATCCAAGCTCGGATGCACCTTCATTGGATACTTCTTTCAAGAGAGCAACCAATCTAGAAGGTTTGGACACAAAAAATCAATCACAAAAAATTATTGAACCAAAATAATCGAAAATCAACAGTACTGAAATTAAAGAACTTAAAGAAATAACAATGTGCGTGGGGGACAAAACACCCCAATAGTACAAATCAACATCAAAACATACTAAAACAGAAAACAGAACAAATCACAGATCACATCACTCCTCATCGTCCTCAGACTCATACTCCAAAGTGCCCTCCTCATAAAAATCTTCTTCACCCTCAACCTCCTCATCATCATCATCTGCATCCGCACCTGCCCCCTCAGAGAAAACAGGCCTGTCCACAGGCCAGCTCGCATGCTGCATGAACTGCTCACGCGTCATAATTGACTGCTCTGAAGTAGGATCACGGTTTTGCAACTGCAAGACCTGCATCGAATCATGTAAGTCCACCATTGCGCGCTGAGTCGCGTCCATCCAGTCCCAATTGTAGTTACACACTGCTCGCTGGAAGGGATCAAACCCTCGAGATGAACCACCAGAACCATCAGTAGTCCTGGCACCACCAGCAGATGAACCACTCCTATCAACTCTTGGCCTACAGTACTTATTCACGTAGCTATCATCAATTCCTGCTGGTATCTTGACCAAACTTCTGGAGGGAAGCTTCAGCCTGGTTTGTGCACATAATGCCATTATGAGGCAGGGAAAAGCCAGGAAACTTCAGCCACATCAATTTGCACATTAGTTAAAATAGCGTGAACAAGCCGTGCCACTGGGATCGGCACGGTGGACGTGCGCGACTTCAGCTTAATGTTGGACAGAACCAACATCAAAATCAACTGAGCCATAGGTGTCATGTCTTCCCTTTTGAACCTAATAGCTTCACCTGAGTGATTCCTCTCAACAGATCTGCCTTGCAGTAAGAGAGCATCTGACATCTCATCAATCTTCGGATGCAACCTCAGAGTCCTTGAATACGCATCCAGTTCATTAGGACCCAAGTGGAGGGGTTCTCCAAGAATATGGTTGATGGCGTTCCTGTCAAAAGCTATCTGACGGCCGAACACCCTTGTAGACCAGGTGAACGGTTCATCATCGTCAGGCAGCGCGTTCGCATAAAACTCGCGCACCACCTCCAAACTGTAGCTCTCCACAGGGGACGTCAACATGCCCCATTTTTTTACATCAATCAACCCTGCAAAGTTGCGGTACTCTCCCTCAGAGTCAATCATGAACCTTCTCTCCGGCAAAATCTTTCACTTTTGCAGCGCCTGGTACCGGGCAGCTTGCTTTGCCCCCACAAATCTGTCCGTGTCGAACTAGATAGGCACCGTCCTAGAGGTGGATCCCACCTTTCGCTTTTTCCCGAGATTAGCTGAGGCCATCTACATTCATAACATCAGAGAAACAACAGCATAGCAAAACGTTAGTAAGCAACATAGAATAGACAAAACAGAGTCTGCTACGTTCGCTACAGCTTCGCTTAGCGAGATGCCAGCGAATGCTCGCTACGAGCTCGCTTAGCGAACTACTAGTGAATGCTCGCTACGAGCTCGCCTAGCGAACTGCTAGGGAATCGCTGCGAAATTTTCAGGAAAGCTTTTGCTGGCATCAGAAACAACAAAACACAAAGCACAAATCTCAACCAGAAACCAAACGTGTACAATGCTAGGGTTTGTTCTAAAAACACATGAAACTCAATATATCTCAAACCCTAACATGCACAAAATAACCCTAATCCCTCAATTCAAAAGAAATAAAAACAGAGAAAGTAAAGAGATGAGGAACTTGGCAAACCTGGTGCAGTAGTGCAGATGATCTGAAGCACAATTAGGGTTTCAAGATTAGGATATGTGAGAGTGAAAGTGAGTGTGAGAGTGAGCAAGGGATGGGGGAACAAAATAGAATGAACTAACAAACTTCTGGGCCCAATAAGTGGCCCACCACTTAAACAGAATTACCAGGTTCGCGAGGTTCGCCTAGCGAGAAGCTAGCGAACGCTCGCTGAGTGCTCGCCTAGCGAATAGCTAGCGTACGCTCGCTGCGTGCTCGCCTAGCGAGAAGCTAGCGAACATGACAGCATTTTGAAAAATAAAGCACAGTAGGCAGATCCAATTCAAGCATAATCCAAATCGGTCCCCACACAACACATTAGAAAACATAACATATATATAAAAAACTTACAATGTTGAAGTGCCTCTCAACTAGCGCTTGTTTAACGTCGGATAAGCTCGACAGTCCATGATGTTCAAGCTGGAACATCAAGGAGAATTGCACAGCTTCCACGGTGCACATGCCCGCCGAGGTAAATCTTTAGGCGCTGAACATTCACAGTCCAGTTGTCTTTCCCATCCATGTCCTCAATTACCACAACTCCGAAAGATTTCACTTCTTTGATGCGGAATGGACCAGACCACTTGGATTTTAATTTTCCAGGGAATAACCTCAACCTGGAGTTAAACAAAAGCACAAGCTTCCCCGGCGCAAATTCTTTCTTGCAGAGCTTTTTGTCGTGGTACTCCTTCACTTTTTCCTTGTACAACCAGCTTGAGTGGTATGCGGCATTGCGCATTTCTTCCAACTCAAGAAGTTGCACTTTTCTCTTGTCACCGGCTAACTCTTGATCAAAGTTTAAAAATTTTAACGCCCACAAGGCCTTGTGCTCCATCTCAACCGGTAAATGGCAAGTTTTACCAAAAACCAATTGAAATGGAGTTAGTCCAATCGGAGCTTTATAGGCCGTGCGATATGCCCATAAAGCTTCGTCTAACTTTTGAGACCAATCCTTCCTCGAGTTAGACACAGTTTTTTCCAAAATCCTTTTGATCTCTCTATTCGAGACCTCGGCTTGACCATTCGCCTGTGGGTGGTACGGAGTGGTCACTTTATACGTTACACCATAATGTTGCAAAACTTTTTCAAGTGGCGCATTGCAAAAGTGTGAACCTCCGTCACTAATCAACACTCGAGGGGTTCCAAAACGGGAAAAAACATTTCTTTTTAAAAAGCTTATTACCGTTTTAGCATCCGCTCTTGGTGAGGCAATCGCCTCAACCCACTTTGACACATAATCAACCGCTACCAACAAATACTCATTTCCAAAAGACGGTGGAAATGGTCCGACAAAGTCAATGCCCCAACAATAAAATAATTCAACCTCTTGAATATTTTGAAGAGGCATTTCGTCTCTCTTTCCTATTCCACCACTCCTTTGACAACTGTCACAATTTTGGGCATGGGCATTTGCGTCTTTAAAAATAGAAGGCCAATAAAATCCCGATTGAAGGACTTTATTCGCCGTTCTAGCCCCATTGAAATAACCACCATAAGGCGAGTTGTGACAGTGCCATAAAATACTTTGGGCCTCATTGCCCGTAACACATCTTCTCAATAAATTATCACCGCCCAGCTTAAATAAATAGGGATCATCCCACACATAGTATTTGGCATCCGAAATGAATTTCCTCTTTTGATTAAGAGTTAGGTCGTGCGGCACAAAACCGCTCGCCTTGTGGTTTGCATAATCCGCAAACCACGGCCTCACTTGCACTTTAAAAAGCTTTTCATCAGGAAACTCTTCTCGGATGTCTTTTTCTAAGGCGGTCACCTCATCATTGACAAGGCAAGATAAATGATCTGCTACCACATTTTCGGATCCTTTTTTGTCTTTAATCTCAACATCGAATTCTTGCAACAAAAGGATCCACCAGATAAGCCTTTGCTTAGAATCCGGCTTGGTTAGCAAATATTTAATCGCCGCATGGTCGGTGTAGACAATAACTTTTGAGCCAATGAGATATGAACGAAATTTCTCAAGAGCATACACTATTGCGAGCAATTCTTTTTCAGTAGTGGCATAATTAACTTGTGCCTCATTAAGGACTTTGCTCGCATAGTGTATGGTATAAAAAAAATTTCTTTTCGTTGGCCAAGCACCGCTCCAATTGCATAGTCACTCGCATCACACATTAGCTCAAAATTCAAATTCCAATTTGGGGCGACTATGACAGGAGCGGTGACCAACTTCTCTTTCAATGTCTCAAAAGCTTTTAAACAATCATCAGTTAGGAGAAATACCTGATCTTTGGCAAGCAAATGACTCAAAGGTCTAGCCACCTTTGAGAAGTCTTTGATGAATGGTCGGTAGAAACCGGCATGCCCAAGAAAACTTCTGATTCCCTTTAAGTTTGCCGGAGGAGGCAACTTCTCTATCACCTCAACTTTAGCACGATCCACTTCGAGTCCTTTTGACGAGACCTTGTGGCCGAGAACAATCCCCTCCGTCACCATAAAATGGCATTTCTCCCAATTCAACACCAAGTTTGTTTTCACACACCTTTCAAGTACCGTTGTCAAATTTTCCAAACATAAACCAAAAGATCCTCCAAACACCGAAAAGTCATCCATAAAAACCTCCATTGTTTTCTCTATAAGGTCGTCAAAAATGGCTTACATACACCTTTGGAAAGTTGTCGGCGCATTACATAACCCAAAGGGCATTTTACGGTAAGCGAAAACTCCAAATGGACATGTAAAAGCCGTCTTTTCGTGATCGGCCGGGGCAACCGCAATTTGGTTGTACCCGGAATACCCGTCAAGAAAACAATAAAATTCGTGTCCCGAGAGTCTTTCAAGCATTTGATCCATGAACGGAAGTGGGAAATGGTCCTTCCGAGTTGCGGTATTTAACCGCCTATAGTCTATGCACATCCTCCACCCCGTTGCTACCTTAGTAGGAATCAACTCATTGTTCTCATTGCGAATAACGGTAATGCCCCCCTTCTTAGGAACCACATGCACCGGACTTACCCAAGGGCTATCCGAGATAGGGTAGATCATTCCCGCATCCAAAAGTTTTACAACTTCTTTTCTCACAACCTCTTTCATTGTTGGATTCAAACGGCGTTGCGGTTGAGCTACCGGCTTGAAATCCTCCTCCATTAAGATCTTGTGCATACAATAAAAAGGACTAATTCCTTTTAGGTCGGAAAGAGTCCATCCTATTGCTTCTTGATTTTTCTTCAACACATCAATTAAAAGAGATTCTTCATTTTTTGACAAGAGGTTGGTAATGATAACCGGCTTCTCCTCGGCTTCATCCAAAAATGCATATTTCAAATTGTTGGGTAAATCTTTTAATTCAATGCTTGGCTTTTCTTCATTGACCTCTTTTTTTAAAACCTCTTCCTCTACTTCCCACGGTTCCAAATCCTTAAGACTATCAAGCTCTCTCAAGCATTCATCTAGAGCTTCCTCTTCTTCAAGAGTGAAAACTTCAAAGGAGTTATTAAGGGCTAGCTCCATGGGGGTTATGTCGTTAACATGCTTTGCAACTTCAAAGGAAGCTTCCTCAATTACGTCAACTCGGAAACTATCATGCTTGTCCTTTGAATGCTTCATTGCTTCAAAAAGGTCAAAAGTGACCTCTTCGTTTTGAACTCTTACCTTCATCAAACCGTCATCCACATCAATCATCATTCAAGCGGTTTTCATGAAAGGCCTTCCAAGAATCAAAGGCGCATCATCATCTTCCTCCATATCAATCACAATAAAATCCACCGGGAAGAAAAACTTGTCCACTTTAACCAACACGTCTTGAGCTACTCCATGAGGATGAGTAGTAGACTTATCGGCTAATTGTAACGTCATTCAAATGGACTTGATCTCAATGTTGCCAAGCTTTTTCACGATAGACAACGGGATAAGATTTATGCTTGACCCCAAATCAATCAATCCTTTTCCAACATAAACATCACCAATGGTAACCGACAATGTCACTCTCCCCGGATCAACTTCTTTTCTTGGTAGAGTACGTTGGATGATAGCGCTACAACTTGCGTCGAGTACTATTGTTTCCGGTTCCGTGTACCTCCGCTTCTTTGTAAGTATGTCTTTCATGAATTTGGCATACTTCGGCATTTGTTCCAAAGCTTCGGCGAACGGAATATTGATTTGTAATTGTTTAAAAATGTCCATGAACCGTGCGTAATGCCGTTCATTTTCTCTCCTAGATGGAGCGTGCGGGTAAGGCAAATTTTGAACCGGAGTGGTGCTCACCATCTCCTTGCTTCTAGATGCTCTTGGGTTCCTTTCTCTTTTCTTTGGTACTTCATCCTCTTTTTCTTTATCATTTTCATTATTTTCAACTTCACCATTTTTTTTTATTTTCAACTCCAACCACTATGTCTTTTTCAACTTCACCATGTGTTTCTTTATTTTCTACTTCCTCCTCACTCCATTCACCAACTTCACCATCAAGTTTATCGTCAATTTTTTTCTCTACCTCTTTTTTTTCACTCTCGTCAATCAACTCCCTCCCACTTCTCGTCCTTATAGCCTTACAATGCTCCTTCGGATTTGTTTGCGTATTTGCTGAGAAAGATGGTCCGGCTTGTTGTTCCGCTAATTGCTTTGCGAGTTGACCAACTTGAGTCTCTAGATTTTTTATAGCCGCATCATTACTTTTTTGGTTTGCCATAGACATTTGCATGAATTGTGTCAATGTATCTTCTAGCTTAGAAGTCGCAACCGGTGGTTGTTGAGGTACATACGGATTTTGACGGTTAGAGTTTCCTCCCCCATAACCTTGGTTATTGTGGTAGTTACCTCTAGGTTGGTATCCTTGATAGTGTTGTTGTTGCTGTTGTTGAGGGTGATGGTATGGTTGTTGTTGTGGTTGCCTTTGTTGGTAATCTCTCTGGTTAGCCATGTAGTTCACTTCTTCGAATCCGGGAGGCGGACAGAATCCAGTGTCATGTTCGCCTTTACAAAGCTCGCAACAAGCTATTTGTTTAGCTTTTGACGGTTCTTTTAGCTCCTTGATTTGTTGAGTTAAAAGTTCCACCTGTTGTGAGATGAGCTTGTTTTGCGCAAGTATAGCATCATTTGTTCCTAACTCAAGCACACCCGGCTTTCTTTGAGCTACCCCTCGGTTGTGGTTCCCTTGGTGATCATTGAGTGCCATTTTATCAATGATCGCAGTTGCATCTGCGGCGCTTTTTGACATTAAAGAACCTCCCGCTGTTGCATCCAATAGGGTCTTATGAACCAAAAGGAGTCCATTTCGAAAAATATGAATTTGAGTTAGCTCATTGAAACCATGTCCCTTGCATTTTCTCAACATAGATTTGTAACGCTCCCACGCTTCATTCAGTGATTCACTAGCTCCTTGCGAAAATACTGCAATTTCAGTTTTAGCCTCCATGAACCGGTTATGTGGAAAGAACCGTTCAAGAAACTTTTCTTCTAAGAGATTCCAATCGGTCATTATTGTTGTCGATTGGTCAAGATACCACTCCTTCGCTTTCCCAATTAAGGAATGAGGGAATAATCTCCTAAATAATGACTCTTCGTCAGCTTCGGTAGCTCCAGTTGCGCCCGCAATCTCATAAAATTTTGTAAGATGAGTAAACGGATCCTCATGGTCTAATCCTGTGAAAGGATTTTGATAGACAAGAGCTAGGATTCCCGTTTTCATTTCCGCTTGTCTTCCATTTTGGAGGTTACGTGCAAACTGAGCTGTATGTCTGGGACTGTTTGTGCATGGAGTAGAAACTGGTGGAGGGGGTGGTGGTTCTGCCATGATTGGTGTGAAATGTGGTAGTGATGTGGAAGTCGAAGAACTTTCTCCTTGATTTTGTCTTTGCCTGGCTTGTTGCCTCCTGCGTCTTGCTCTACTATTCAGTCTCCTTGTGGTTCTTTCGATCTCAGGATCAAAAAGAATTTGGTCCTCAGGAATCTGTCCTCGCATAAACAAGGGCTGCATACTAACCAAACAAATTACAAGCACAAGTAAAAATTTCAAAACTAAAAATTCGGCAACTATTGCGATGCTAGCAATATCAATTTATATTCCCCGGCAACGGCGCCATTTGTTAGAACAGTGGTTAAGTGTCGGGTTTATATTATCGTCTCCACAGGGAATATCAGATATTGCTGCAGTTCAACAATTGTTAAATTTATAGTTTAGTGGTATCCAAGGGTTTGTGTTTAAGGTAACAAGTATTTTGCATGAAAGGAATAAATGCGATAAAAGTTAGGTTTTAACGGTTTGAATAAAGATTGTCAAAGTTAGGTTTTGGTAATCACTTTGCATGTATACTTCCGATCAACATTTAATAAACTCTTTCAAATGATCAATGTATTCACAATATCCTCTCAATATGATTATGTCTAACTCATATTGTGAAGTTTATCATTTTAATACATTGTTGATCTCTCACACAATCTATCAAAATGACAACCTTAAAGTTCAACATTTTAAGTGAACAAAATCATCCAAGACTATTTCTAGCTCAAGAAAAGAGATGGGTGAAAACCTAGGTCAAGAGTTGATAAATATTTCTCAATCATTAATCAACACAAAAGATTATGAATAAAACAAAGTTTTCACCATACATTAATCATTCAAGAGTTTACAAATGAAGATCATCAATACAAATACAAAGTTCAATGATTACCTACATCTATCTTTGACAACAAGATGAACTTAGCTACACATTCTCATGGTAGCTTGAAAAAGAAGTTTCAAAGTCGGTTGATGAACATCCAAGTCGAATGATCCAACTTTGATGATGATCCACCTTGTTTTTGTTTGATTATGTTAAGAGATGAAGGAAAATAGCCAAAATAGGTTTTTAGGTCACAAAACCCTTTCTTGCAGCAAAACAAATGTAAAAGTGAAAAAGAAGATATTCTCCAAAAAGTGGCCCAAGCTACTTATAGTAAGTGACAAATCTGGGCACGCTCGCTACTTACTCGCTAGGCGAGCTGCTGGCGAACGCTCGCTACAGCCTCGCCTAGCGAACCTGCCAGCGAGGTCTGCAAGAAACATTCTGTTAAGCTTCGCTAGGTGCTCGCTGCAGCGAATGAGCCAGCGAAGGGTGCCTGAGACATTCTGTTTTGCTTCGCTAGGTGCTCGCTGGGAGCTCGCCTAGAGAGCCTCTTCGCCACTTGCTCGCTGACCAAGATTTATGTTGAAAACCATTCTGCCCAAGTCTGGAGCTGTTCGCTACGTGCTCGCTAGGCGAGGCTGTAGCGAACACTCTCTACTCACTCGCCAAGTTCTCGCTGAGCGAACCAACTTTTGTTATGCTCTTTGCTTGATTCCTTTGCCAACTTTCTTGTTCCTTCAATAATGCTCTTTCAAACTTAAATCCTGCACAATAACGCACAAATCAAAAGGACCAAAAGAAATTGACACAGTGATGCACATTAACAAAAGCAAAGCTTAATAAATACGTTTTTGGCATAAAAAGGAGTGAAAGATGTCCATATTTGATAGCTCCAATAAGCACAATTGGGCATCTAACAACTCTCCCCAACTAGAATCATGCTTGCCCTCAAGCAAAGTATGCCTCTCGAGTAACCAAGAAGATTTGCTTAAAGAGTTAGGTTTTTCCGAGACCGGATCATATGGCTCAAATTGCAAGCGACTTGACCAGACACATGTTTCCAATGGTTAGAAACAAAACAATGCTTCCAGAACTAAAACTTTTAAGCAATACTAAACATTCATCAAATCACAACTATGATATCATGAACGAATCACCCTAACTCTCTTCTTCGAAAAAGGATTGAAGAAAATGTCGCACATGAAAGCGCAGGGGAATTTTCACTCTCCAATAAACAATGTCAAAATCAACTTTATTCATACAATGTCTAACAATTCTATATGAAACTATGGAAGCACGAAGATCACTAAGGTCTTTTCCAGTTATAACTTGGTCGGGTTAACAAACAAGGGACATATCTAAGGCCTTTGAACGAAATTTCCGATGCAAAAGAGACATTCACTATTCAATTATTTACACCTTTTCAACTTTGTTCCACCAATTCCTTATTTGAACCCTTCACAACTCCCTTTTGTTTTTCACACTTTTTCTACCAAGCAAGCATTTGTTTTCTTATTTTCTACACCATAATCACAAAAAAATATGAGTGTTTCTCTTCTTTTCTTCTTTTTTTTTTAGATATATGCTTGCTAGTTTAACAAGAGTTGTGACTAATTACTTTTTACAAATTTGTTCTCCCCAACTTGTCTTTTCTTTTCCCCTAAATGAATGCCCTTTTCTTTTCTTTTTGCATCAGAAGAGCAATTAATCCAAATTTCCAAGGTTTCAAGAAAAAGATTTTTGACACTCGCTTTATTCCAAGCAAGGATTCAACTGCTTTAGGCTCAAATTGGGTTACAAATACTCTCTCTACTCACGAGTATCTTTATCTTTGGAAATGGTTATGCTCGAGAGAAACACGTGCCTTGATCATATCAACTACTTCCACAATTCATAATAATAAAAGACAATGCATGAATAAAATGAATCAACATAATTTATCAGAATCCAGCATTTAAGTACATAATGGAGGTTTCCTCACAATTGATGGTTTAAAAGTCCTAAGTGAATCATTCAATCAATTAAGTTGCAATCGGAAAATATTTTATCACAAAAGGAAGTGAAAGTTCCGCAAGCATTATACAGTTCTAACCGAAGGTAACAGTATACCTTAGCTTTCATCACTTATTAAATTTTATCATCACCATCCAAGCTCGGATGCACCTTCATTGGATACTTCTTTCAAGAGAGCAACCAATCTAGAAGGTTTGGACACAAAAAATCAATCACAAAAAATTATTGAACCAAAATAATCGAAAATCAACAGTACTGAAATTAAAGAACTTAAAGAAATAACAATGTGCGTGGGGGACAAAACACCCCAATAGTACAAATCAACATCAAAACATACTAAAACAGAAAACAGAACAAATCACAGATCACATCACTCCTCATCGTCCTCAGACTCATACTCCAAAGTGCCCTCCTCATAAAAATCTTCTTCACCCTCAACCTCCTCCTCATCATCATCTGCATCCGCACCTGCCCCCTCAGAGAAAACATGCCTGTCCACAGGCCAGCTCGCATGCTGCATGAACTGCTCACGCGTCATAATTGACTGCTCTGAAGTAGGATCACGGTTTTGCAACTGCAAGACCTGCATCGAATCATGTAAGTCCACCATTGCGCGCTGAGTCGCGTCCATCCAGTCCCAATTGTAGTTACACACTACTCGCTGGAAGGGATCAAACCCTCGAGATGAACCACCAGAACCATCAGTAGTCCTGGCACCACCAGCAGATGAACCACTCCTATCAACTCTTGGCCTACAGTACTTATTCACGTAGCTATCATCAATTCCTGCTGGTATCTTGACCAAACTTCTGGAGGGAAGCTTCAGCCTGGTTTGTGCACATAATGCCATTATGAGGCAGGGAAAAGCCAGGAAACTTCAGCCACATCAATTTGCACATTAGTTAAAATAGCGTGAACAAGCCGTGCCACTGGGATCGGCACGGTGGACGTGTGCGACTTCAGCTTAATGTTGGACAGAACCAACATCAAAATCAACTGAGCCATAGGTGTCATGTCTTCCCTTTTGAACCTAATAGCTTCACCTGAGTGATTCCTCTCAACAGATCTGCCTTGCAGTAAGAGAGCATCTGACATCTCATCAATCTTCGGATGCAACCTCAGAGTCCTTGAATACGCATCCAGTTCATTAGGACCCAAGTGGAGGGGTTCTCCAAGAATATGGTTGATGGCGTTCCTGTCAAAAGCTATCTGACGGCCGAACACCCTTGTAGACCAGGTGAACGGTTCATCATCGTCAGGCAGCGCGTTCGCATAAAACTCGCGCACCACCTCCAAACTGTAGCTCTCCACAGGGGACGTCAACATGCCCCATTTTTTTACATCAATCAACCCTGCAAAGTTGCGGTACTCTCCCTCAGAGTCAATCATGAACCTTCTCTCCGGCAAAATCTTTCACTTTTGCAGCGCCTGGTACCGGGCAGCTTGCTTTGCCCCCACAAATCTGTCCGTGTCGAACTAGATAGGCACCGTCCTAGAGGTGGATCCCACCTTTCGCTTTTTCCCGAGATTAGCTGAGGCCATCTACATTCATAACATCAGAGAAACAACAGCATAGCAAAACGTTAGTAAGCAACATAGAATAGACAAAACAGAGTCTGCTACGTTCGCTACAGCTTCGCTTAGCGAGATGCCAGCGAATGCTCGCTACGAGCTCGCTTAGCGAACTACTAGTGAATGCTCGCTACGAGCTCGCCTAGCGAACTGCTAGCGAATCGCTGCGAAATTTTCAGGAAAGCTTTTGCTGGCATCAGAAACAACAAAACACAAAGCACAAATCTCAACCAGAAACCAAACGTGTACAATGCTAGGGTTTGTTCTAAAAACACATGAAACTCAATATATCTCAAACCCTAACATGCACAAAATAACC